>CAJNSZ010000007.1:2695983-2709241 GCA_905329745.1 Rotaria sp. Silwood2 | reverse complement strand
TCAACACTTATTAATGTTTAAGCAGCAAAAATTAATAAAACTAATTTATTAATTAAAAAAAAACCAAAAATATAAATTTAAAAATGAAACAAACAAATTAATTATTGAATATATTTATTCATTTGAGATGATATATCATATAATGAACTATTTTCAAGTGCTGTTTGACATAATTTATAAAAATCTTCATATTGTTTTAAATTAAGTGATGAAACCAATGATGCTATTAATTGAAATTCTTTATCCTATTTAATTAGAATAAAGAATTTATTTTAAATTATTTTCTTTTTCTTTCATACAGTTTTCATATTAACAGGAAGATTTTCCCATAAGAATTTTGCTTCATTACTGAAATTAATTAAAATATTAATTAAAATAAATCAATACTAATTAACTTACATTTTTGATAAACATAAATAAGTTATCATTAATTCTTTGTAAACATCTAATGGAATACTATCTATTGGACTCTAATTATGTTTTATCAAAAATATATTTATAAACAAATATAATAGAAAATATAATTATATATTAACTCACTGTTAAAAGACGATTTTGTATTTGTGATAAATGTTCTTGTTCTTGTTGGAACATTGTCGCTAATGAGTCGGTCATTATCGTCTCAGACAAACTGTTTTACAATAGAAAATAAAATAATAATTTCACGTATTTTGTTTTATACAAAACAACACAAGGAAGATATCAAACCAATCATAAAACATTTTTTTTAATCGAGATTTGTATACCAGAGACATCTTTTTCTTATTCTCATTCATTCAGATCTTTATAGCTAAGAATTGATTGAGAACATCAATAGACAGTAAATCAACAAGACATTTTCACTTTGTAAATACGAACAATTCTATTCTATCACTTTAAGCATTATACTGACAAAACTTTTCTTAATGCAGAAACCAATATAGAAGTTTTTATCATTGGAATCGAAAACCGAATTATTTCGCATATATTTTTATGCTAAGATGAAAATCATCTGTGGAAAAAAGATCATTTTGTTTTTTTTTGTAAATTCATCTTATTATTGGACCTAATCAGTTAAAAATCAATTATCTCTCTAAAGCTAGTCAAACCCAAAAACTTTGAAAACATATTGATTTACAAGACGTTTTCAAAAATTGGCGTTTACTTGAAGAATATTTTCAAGTCATGCTATTTTATTGACGAAGATGCAAATCCTTTCAAATATTTTTAATTGTTACCCATAAATGCCAGATAATCGCACATACATGGTAATACAATCTTTTATGCTTTTTAGAAAAACATGCCAGATTATGCATGATTCTTATTCTTGCAAATAGTTACATTTAACAATCTTGCGTGTTTATACAACATATATTATTGACATGTAGATGTCAAAGTGTTATTGGCGAATACCTGTAAGATGATTAGTATTTTGCTAAATTGTTGATGTCAATGTAAAAAAGTCGTATTTTTCAAAAACTATTACCAAAGCGATTCTGTATCGACATGAAAATATTAGCCATTTTGTCATATAGATGTTGCTTCATGCAAGAACATCATTGTTTTTCAATAAAGTGAAATCTGTCTCGTATATCTTCACTAAATTGACTTAAAAATCTTGTTCAATATTTTGAATTCAGCAATAGTTATCAGATGAAGATTATATTCGTCAATTTTGATTGTGCTTCTAATATAAATAGATAGTTGATCGATGACGATGTTCGTTTTATAAAACAAAGTATGGATGCTCAAATTTTATTTCTAAAAAAGAAAACTCTTCCATGCTCATGTAGATTTACAGTATGCACTTCGTTTTTTGTCTATTATAAAATAGTCTTGTATGTAGACGTGCGAGTACTCTACAAAAACATTCTTATGTTTTCTCATGCAGTGATGATATTAAGTGTGTACATGCACAAAACATGATGAATGTAAATGCGAACATAGTTTACTCTGTGACGCGTTTCCACGTATGCGATGTCATAGGAAATCGTATATGTTCACATATTTAATAATGTTTCAAGTTTGATTAAGTATAGAAGAAAAGTGGTATTAGTACTTTAACGGTGAAAATGAATATGCTGCTGTAAGGACATTAACTTTGTTCAGAAATAAAATCCTATTTAAGTTCATAACTAAGCTTATCTGGTTGATCCTGATCGTAAGTATCTCTCATGTTCGTATGAGTTATAATATTATCAGTAATTATCGGAACATGTAACATTACTAAATGAATAAAAACATTGACATTAAAGTTGTTTATGTTGATGGAAGAACATCAATTTTCAATCTGCAAAATTACATGTATATAAACTATTGAGATTAACTAATATTATGATCTTTATAGTTTCGAGTTGATTAATTATAAATGAATGTTACCATTTTAGTAAGATCAATTTAAACTAAAAACAAAAAAGTATTAGTAAAATTTTTCTTTTTTTTCTTTTTCACATATACTTGATGAAAGTAGTACAAAACAAATCTATTTTATAGAATGTAAAGTTATTTATTCGTATCTATTAGATTTATTTAAACCGTTGTATTTATTTCTTATTATAATATAAAGTATTTAACCTCTGGTTAAAACAGAGTTAAAGATACGAAAAGATGATTATTCAATTTTGTTCTTAAATTTATTTTAAAAAGATCTTAATAAAAAGAAAATTCTTTTAATTCTAAATGATCTCGAATATCAACAATAATGAGATATAAAATAGAATTGATAGATAAATATTTGGTATGACAGAACTTCAAACTGAAGAGAAATTTCAATTATGAATTAATATTAATAATCTTTTGTAAATAATCCACATGTTATTAAATCTCGTTTTATTAACAATTTAGTAAATACGTTTAGAACATTTTTCACTTATATATTTATGAAATAAAAAAAAAATAATTTTTTCGTAATTGTCAAATAAAATTCGAAATTTGTCATTAATAACATACAAAAAAGAAAACTGTTCACTCCGAAATGTTAGAAAAAACATAAAATAGTGAAGAAAGACAAATTAATAATAGCATAACGTTGCATAAATATCAAATGAAAATGAAATGATTGAATAAAATATTTATAGATTAAGTTGTTGTCGATTTATTGAAAAATAAGCTCCAATTGCATTATGAAATGATATCAATTGTTGTTTCATAAGTTGAATCTAATAAAACGAAAATAATTTAAATAAAATAAAATTTAATAAAAAATTCAAACTCGATTTTGATCAAGTAATTTTAATTTAATATTAACATCATCTTTTGATTTTTCATAACGTTGTTTAAAATGTTGATATTGATGTTGAATATATTCATCTGTAGAAGATGTTTGTTCTTCTGATTTATTTCGAGCTAATAATAATTCATAATCATATCGATATGCATCATATTCAATTCTATATTTATTTTATTTTATTTATTATATTAACAAAACAAAACAAAACAAAAAATCAAAACAACAAACCTTGCATTTTCATATGTTTTTATTGTAATTAATGTATCTTCAATTGTTTTATTTGTTAATGTTTGCAATTTATCAATAAATGTATTTATTGAATCTAAATTAGAACTTGTTTTTTTGTTTTTATTTTGAAATAAAATAAAAATAAAATATTCGTTTACGTAAAAGTGAATCACCATTAAGTGCTAATGTTTTTTGACATTGACTATTTCGTACAAGTTGATCAACAAGATCATCTGATGATCCAGATATTCGTTGTAATTCACTGAAAGATTCACCTAAAATATACTTTTCTTTTTTTTTTTTCTTTTATTAAAATCAATAAATTAAAATTAACCAAGAGAACGTTGTGTTTGAAGAAGGCCACTAAAATAAAAGCTCATTTGACGAGCTTCATTTAATACATTCTCATAATGACGTTTCGTTTCACGAAGAAGCTAAAATATTTTTTTTTTTTATTTCAAAATCATTTTTTTTAAATTATTATTAATAAAAAACCAAAAATCAAACTTGAATATTTTGTTCAAGTTCAATATCTTGTGTAGGAAGAACATGTCCTATTCGTTCTTGAAATAATTGTCGAGTATATTTTAATGTTCTTGAACTCCATTGACGTAATGTATTTAATGTTCGACTCAAATTAAGTGTTGCACGTTGAGGCAAAGATAAAACAGGGCCATCTAATCAAATATATTTCAATTTTGTGTTAAATTAATAAATAATATATATCTAACCAGGAGTTTCACATGAATCTAATAGACTAACATAACTAGTTGGTGAAGATGTCGAGTCATTTGTTAAATTAGTATTTGTGTTTAAAGTTGAACATGATGTTGAAGAATTATCTAGATTTGAAACGGGACTCGACATTCTGATAATCAGTCGAAGAAAAAGTGATTGATATCCACGCGATAATACAGAACAGAAAAGAAACTCAATGGAGAAATGAATTTAGTCAATCATACATTAAATAATATCGTCTCGCGGATATATCTGACATCTACTATATTATTTCGAACAATATTAAGTAAATAAACAATTGATTTTATTCATTTAAAATCGTTGCAATATCATTTGATCAATTTATATAGAATATTTAATATTTAAACACATGGGAAGAAACAAAATGTTGGATTGGATGATTATGTGACGTTCAAATTGTGCGTGATTTCAACGTGTTGATTCCATAATATGTAGATATATGTATACAATCAAGAGCAATATTTAAACAGTTATAAATTGTTTTAACCAGCTAGATTTCTGTAATAAGAACTGAAAATAAAAGTTTCTCATATGATGAAATGATATTTCTTGTTTTATTCTTTGTTCTCGAAAAACAAACAAAAAATAAGAAATCTAAATCACGATACTTCAAATATTAAGAAATATTCTAGTTAAACTAATTTACGTTTTTCATACATCAATGTTAAATTTACCAAATCTCAAAAAAATGTTTGCAGCATTATTTATTTTGCATAGATCTATGGATAGATAAGACATAAAATGTTGACTTTTATTTTAAAATATGTATTGTCCAATTCTCTACAAACTTCTATGAATCTTAATTTAAAATAAAAGAAATTGAATATTTTTTATTAACTATCTATTGTCATTAATAAGAACTGAAAATTTTTCTGATGTATTGTTTTTATTAGTTTATTTTTCTCATACAAACGAATATTTAGGTTTTTAAACCGAACTCAATATAAAATAGTCTTTGAAAGTCTGTCAATTAGGTATATATTTAGAGTTCTCTGTTACTTATTATTTCTGTTCGACAATATTATCACCAAAGCTACGTTTTTGAGAATGACGACATTTTCTCTATTGTTAACTTATTGTCAAAAAATTAATCTTTGAAAATCTTATCCATTACGGAAACGAGTTCATTTTTTAAGTATTCATCCAAACCAAATTTGTTTTTCTAATTAAATCCAAAATAACATGTCGTACTTCATGATTCAGCTGAAATAAGAATCTAAAGATCTTACATATAATTTTGAAAGATGATTTTATAAATTATCGAAATACCATAATTACAGCTTTCACAGTGTATCGTTAAACTTGAAAAAAACATCGAAAAGAAAACATGAAAAAAATTAATGGGAAGAAGATAGATTTTATACAATTATTCTATGTCATCTATTTTAAAAATTCAGTTTTATTCTTTTAAATAAAGATTAATAAAATTTTATAGACAACTCGACGACATATATTTCAAACAAAATATTAAGATTGATTATTTTGTCTATATAAACATATATGGAAAGTAAATAATGTTACAAACATTTTCTAACACATCCTATTTGATCTGTCAATGACATACAACAATACGGAAAAGTTAAACAATCATTCTTTCATATAGATCATTAAATATAATAGATGAGAAAAAATTAAATTTTTTTTTTGTTAAAACTAATATGTCAACTATTCGGATTTGTATTAAGAGCTCTCATAGAGCAAAGTGTCAATTATCTACCGATAGAATAGAAAAGTGAGCAAGTTGTCATTGAATAAAAGCCAAAATATACTTTTTTTTCTTGCAGCTGTGTAAATCAATACAAATGAAAAACATTCGATAAGAGACTGAATACTTATTTTAACTATCAATAGCATTTAAACAGATCTACAATCATTTTTTGACACTCACAAAGATAACGTGAAGAAGAAAAAATCTTATATGAAACAATTCAAGTCAAACATCTATTACTTGCTTTCACTATATAAATGATGACATTTTTCATTACCAATATAAATTAATTCGCTAGGAGAAGATAAGAGATGCTCGTTTCGTCTCGTCTCGTCTCGTCTTGTCTCATATAAGTTAATCATACAGGAATCTAAAACCGGAAAAAAGTATAGCCGAGTGATTCATTATCGTCAATGAATTTTTATTAATGTTTAACAAAAAACAAAAAAAACCTAATAAATTGAATGATACTTTCCATTGCATAAAATACCATTTCAAACTATTTGTAAAATAAATATGTTGACAATAGAGTAAAATAAGCAATATTCAGTATGTATATGTCTAACAAAATTGTTTTATTTTATGAATTTAATTTATTATTTTTATTTTGTTTGTCCTTGAATAAATATTCTAGTATACTTTTTAAATGACAATCATAATTATAAAATCGTTATATCCTTATTATAACATTGTTATGTACTTGATCTATATTTGATGATGTTAAGTTGTTTTTTTTTTTATTTTCATAAAAATGTTATTGTGAATCAACATGGATATATTGAGAAAAGTGCACAGATTTGATCGAAATGATATAACAACAGATGTGACATCAAACGTTTCTAATCAAGTCTTGAATAGAACATAATGTAAAAAAACTTATTGGAAAATGTCCACAAGCGATTAATCGAAAAAAAAAAACGGAGAGAAATGCAGCAGCTGTTAACGGTACTCGTCGCATAATTTTCGTTCGATGTTTTCTTTTATATCTACAGTATGACATGTAATGCATGACAATGAAAACGATCTATGCTATTTTGATTTTCACTATACTGAAAATTTGTTTGAATAAAAATATATTGAGGTAATCATATAAGAGAAAAAAAAAATAATATTTTTTCTAATAAATTTTACAAATTAGATAACAACATTTACAATGAATAGTTCCAATATTGATACAACTTATTCTCAAAACATACAAAACTTGACTCCAGATGAACGTCAACTACTTGTTAAATTTACCTATTCATTTGATAAAGATCAACTTTTACCAATAACACAAACAACGCTTCTTAAAATTGAACCTTGTTTTAATGTTATTACAATCGAAGATGAAGTTGCTAAAAATTTTTATGAAAATAAATCACAAGTCATTTCAAAGAAACATGACAAAAATGAATTTATAAAACAACGAACATCAAGTGAATCCGATAGTTTTGAAAATGAAAATTCTTCTGAATTTATTGTAAGTCATTTCAATAGAAATAAAGTTTTTTTGTTTTTTCTTTATACTTTGGTTTTTTTAGAAAGAAAAAGAAACAACTCATAATATTATTGATGGTAAACATGTTATTCATGATCAATTAAAATCTTCTTCATCTATAAAATCTATTTTAAAAAAATCTCAAATAAACAAAGAAATATCAGTACCGAAAATAGATCAATTATCAATATCTCGTTATTCTTCTCTATCATCTTCAAAAAATAAGCCGACAACATCTACACGTCTTGATTTTAATCAAGTTCGATATCTTGCTGAACAAACAGCTAAACAATATTCTTCATTACATTCAATTCATTCTCGTTCTCATTCTCGTTCTCTTTTCGATCAAACAATTAATATATTTGATCCAAATTGTTCGTATGACATAGCATCAAATAGTTGTCGTCCATTTCGAGTTCAATATTATATGAAACCCTATAGAGAACAAACTAATACTTCAACGAATATGATGAAACAAAAATCAATATCACTTTCACCAAATCGTCTTGCACAACAATCAGACAAAACTGATCATTCACATTATTTTTCAAATGAATATATTCGACCATCAAAAAGACAATTAAATAGAAAACAACATATTTCAGAGTCACCTCTAAGAGAATATACTGATCAAGGAAGAGATTATAATATTATAACAACAAATAAAAGGCAAATATCTATTTTCATTAGTACTTTTATTTGTTTTTCATTTAGAAAGAAAAAATCTTCGATCAAAGCTAATTCTCCTTCATTATCGACACGTCCTTTTCTTTCATTAATTAAATCTTGCCAACGAAATATTCCTTCAATAATATCTACTTCTGTTCGTCAACGAATTTCTCGATCATCTCAATTTCCTTCTTCTTCTTCTTCTTCTTCTTCTTCTTCTTCTTTATCAACTGATTCATATAATACTCCTTCTGCTATTGAATGTTCTCTCACATCTATTAATCCATTATCACAACAACGTGATTGTAAACGAGAAAATGAAACTATTTTAAAGTCTCATTTACCTGATACAATATATGAACATAAGAAAGAACATGATGAAAAGATCCAACGATATGATCGATTATTAGAAAAGATGAGAGCTACCGATGAACAACTTCAATCATTATCTCGATTATGTATATGCAATACGTTGTCACAAAGAACACATGTCAGTAATAATTCTTTATTTNTCTCTTCTAGAATGTTAACATTATAACATATAATAAAATATGTCCTTCACTAATCAGAATTCTCTAAAACATTTATCGAATATTTTTCATCTTAATATTCTTTTCTTCGACATTTTTCCTTTCGATATTTTTCCCTTTCGACATTTTTCCCCTTCGTCTTTTCGACATTTTTCCTTTCGACATTTTTCCTTTCGACATTTGGACGGCCAACCACTTTGTTTTAATATGAATACTCTATGTTGAATAATGTATTGATACATTTGATCTCAGAAGTAACTATTTTAGACTCAAGCGTCATTTTTCCACTCTAATTAGTGTTAAATTACTCTTTATTTCTTTGTTCTCGTCTGAATAATTACAATAAAGATGTTCTTGAGTAGATAAAATTAGTCAGGTTTACATGAGTGTCTGCATTATAACTATATCAGAATTCACATAGAAACCGATTGCATTCGAGTATATTAATATACTCTAGTCTTCGTTTGTTAGTATGGCAGGACGTGACGGAGACGATGTTGGGTTGATCGATGCCATAATCGTTGCCAAATTGTTCAAGGACGATATGTTCAAACGGCCTTTTTGTCGATGTGAGCAATGATACCGTATGATGCAGTATAAGAACAAAATGCAGATAAGAATAATTGCAGTGACTAGAATGTAAGCGAGCCAATTTTGTTGCATATCCTTGATCCATCTAGATGGGGCGCCAAGTAGATCACTACCATCTCGAAAAATAGTATTGACTGTTTTCAGTCCGTCTGAATTCAAATCTTCATTTGATCCATTGATCCAGTGCAACATATTATTATTGTTTCCTTTCACGTTCACGGACGAAAGTAGAACTCTTTTGTTTGATGCGATATTTAGATCGATCAGTTGACGACGTAATCGATTGTATCGATCATGCGATGTGCGCAATATTTTCATTTTTGTGTGTATCAATCTTGATATGTGAGAGTGTATATTCTTCGTTACTAGCCAAACAACACAATGATTTGAGTAAGACAGCAGAACCTCTCATAAGTGGAAAAAAATGGTCAAAATTATAAGACAAAACTGGATTCTCCAAGTAATTAAGGCTTTCTAGATTGTAAACATTCTTGAGTCATGGTGTCAAGGTTGTTCTACTTTGTTATCGAACTCGTTGTCGTTTGTTCTTGATAGGAAGAGAGATGTGTTCCATTTATTGTTGATAATGTGTTTTTTGATAGACAAGAAAGCGATGACGTATCTTTGATATTCTTCTCTTTCCTTCTTTCATGTGTCGACTATATGATAAGGAGGAGAACGCAAGGAAAAATACCATGAATTAGATACACCACTGCAACGACGTTTATTCTCGAATAAAACAAAAAAAAAACAGATAACATAATATGACTCATGCAAACCGGATTAATATCAAACGGAAGAAACCAATAAAGAGTCAATGTCTGTTGCGGTCATTAATTGACTATGGCCGGTATCAATATATGGTAATCGTTTATTCGTTTGTTGGCGAAAAGAGCGTATCGATGAATGATCAATTTCGCATATTAGTTTTTGAATATTTCTGTTCACTTGTTGAATAGCATGTTTAATATTCTTGATAACGATACAATTTTGTTTCTTATGATACATCGCGCATAAATACAAGGCGAGAGAAATGACAACGACAGTTAACAATGTTGTAGTGATGACATAAATCAAATAAATATCAACTATTATTGTGTGATTTCTTGTATTGATATAGTTCACTATATCATGGAAAGCAGTTGTAAAATTCAATTGTACACCATTGACCAACAAAACATAATTATTGTTTCCCAAAACATCGATCGATATACTAGGAGGCTTCGACGACGTTTTACCCATGGCAGTAGATTTGCAACTGATCAAATAGCGCACACGCGTAGAGAAAAACTAAGAAGGAAAGAAAACCAAACTAGAAGAGGAAAAGAATTGAGACTGTACTTCCATTGTGTACCAATGTACAGTGTTTCATCTTTCATATTGCATTGGAATCTAATTTCTTCCCTCAGAATCGAACCGGTCGAATACGACTATTTGGTTCTGTTGGATAGATACAGATGCTCCTTGTTGGACAACAATGCGATCCGATACATCACGACCTAAACTATAGAAGGTACCGGATATCAGTGTCACAATGACTTTGAGTGTACTTGTTCATGTCACACCTTCACCTACCCACAGACACCAAACATCTACTCTTAACAGATAATGAGGGTCGATTGATGTTTTTACTCACTTTCCATATATCTCACAAATAGAACAGGTCTTATTCTCCGATCATAGAAGGTATGAGTGTTGATGAAAAAAAGAATTCCATTCACATCAAGACCCACAGCCAGGCACATGACATAATCAATTCTGCAAAAAACTCTAGAAAATCTGAGTCTGTTATTCCAGATTGTTCAGATCTGTAATGGAGAGAGTGGAGAAAGGAGGATCGACGAACCTGACACTTAAAACTTACATTGACTATTTTTTTCAACAATATATGTGAGTTCCACAAAGGACCATTATTCGATATTTTCTGAAAAACTTAAGAAATTTTTCTTAGCAGAGTATCAAAATTATCTCTGCTCATAATAAAAGCTTCGAAGATTTTACTTTTTTCATTGACTACAGATAGATATCATAATGTTAAAAAAATAAAATTTTGTAACGTCTGATCACGTAGATGTATAAAAAAGACCTTAGTTTGGCAAGAAATTATAGAGATAATAAAATAGTCATATATAATTATCATTCTAAAGATTGTAGAGATATAAAACTAAAATAATATTAAATAATAAACTAATCTAAAATTGTCTTTGATATTTTCACGCAATGATTTCTTCATTAAATAAAATATTGTTGATTTGTTTTAATTTTTCAAAGATCTGTAAATCAAAAAGATGTTTTAATTCATCTAATGTAGAATATCCACTCTTACGAAGATGACGAAGAAAATTCTCCATAGCAGACTAAGATGTATTATAACAAGAATGTTGTGGTGTTAATTTCTCAGGTAATATAGGTATACATCTATCAGTATGATTAAAAAATGTAATACGAACATCAGACAGTATCAATGGTCCATCAGTTAAATCAATAGCTATATCTAAAGGCATTGATGGTATTGATGAAAGTTTGATAAAATCAGTTCCATATCCAGCAATTTGTTCTCTTGTTATAATTAAAATATTATGCCATCTATCTGAACCATGTTTTCTTTTGCACAAGTCAAAAAGATGATGTTGAGTAGATGAATAAACAATAGAAAACTGAAATATTAATCGAATGGATCCATATTTTGAATGTAACTGTGAAGAAGATGATGTACACCAAAATAAAGGTATTCCTCCATATGTTCAATTAAATCGACCAGGTATTTTGATTTTATTTTCATCAATTCATTGAAATAATTGTTCAATATCTGTATCATGTTGAACAAAATCAAATGAAATATTTTCAAAATTATTCATATTGTAACTTACCATGCTTGTTTCATTCAAAATTTCAATCCAAACTGTTGATGAATAAGATTGTTTTTTAAAACGATTTTCACATTGATTTAATAATGACACTAAATCAATTCCTGTCCATTTTGCACATTTTTTCTCTTCTTCTGAGTTTAAATTTGATCGAGCAAGATAAATTAAATGAGAAATAATATTCATATAATCATTTAATATCAACCTTGTTTCATTTCTTAGAGAAACAGTTTCAAGTGCTAAAGCAAGTTGAATTTTATGACCAATATAGACTTTTGGAAGATGTGTAACAGCAATCAAAAGATCTATACAATAGGATTTGATTTTCGATGAACATTGGTTAGAAACACAATGCACTGTAAATTTTTGAAGTGCTAATAGAAATTCAATTTCTTCTAATGTGTTCGTAGACATTGGAATGTATTTTGTCAAAAGATAAGTCAATGCTAAATCTAGACATCCACTGGTTTTGAGTTTCTTTTATATTTGTAATTTCACAACTTTCCTTATCATGTGTCATTATTGTAAAATTCAACAAACAAGTTGTGCACCAATTAAAAAATACTGTTTGAATAAATATTACTCATTATGATTGTGCAAATAGCGTTTTCGAGTTTCTTTCGAGTTTAACCCTTTACCCCTCATAGAGGTTCCAGAAGAGCCACTGATAAAATAACTTTATAAATGGAGTACTAGCCTCCTTAATATGCCAATGACGTGGTCTGATCCATCAAATATCCTGCTCCTAGATTATGGTGATATGATTGATACAGCAATCATGTGGCGGAGAAAGAGAATAGAACTACACCGTAAGACTTGATTTGTTTTCTTTGACCACATTATTGAGTGGACAGAAGCAACATCTATCTCGCACTATTAGAGTAATGGAAAAAAAAGCAAGGAGTGAACGGATAAAAATTAATACCAAACAATACATGCATTTTTCACACGTATAATCAAATTCTAGCATATTTTGCTCTGAGCCATTTTATAACCTCTGAAGAAATTTAATTCATCATGAATACTATTTCGGCTTGTCATGAGTTGAGGTTTATGATGCATATATTAACTCTGCTCTTGATTATCCTCCATCTGCTCAATGGTGGCTAAATGGTCAGTTGTGTCCCTTCGTATGTGTAATTCCCGAAGTTGTCATGAAACTTTCGAAACATATTCAATTCACTAGTGGGCTTCTTCATCGACTAATATCACACAGCA
>CAJNSZ010000007.1:2677458-2695894 GCA_905329745.1 Rotaria sp. Silwood2 | reverse complement strand
CCAAAGTATTATAGATTACATCCTGTGCGAGCTTCTCTAACCCCTGTTAGACAACAGTTTTTCAATTGGTTCATTTTTAGCACCTAGCGTTTTTCTGCGTCATTCTTCCATGGTTACCTTAATTGAAAAGCCGATTGAAAAAGCATTTGGACTCCTATATAACTATTCTTCAAGTGTTACAAATTGAATATTATGTTATTTCAAGTAAGCAATTATATAATTGACTATATGCCCGGCTGCATCATTTTGATGAAAAATCTTGTTTTTTGTGTATCACCAAGGCATAAAAGTGGAATATCATGTTTAATCAATAGTTCTAAAACGTGTTCAATATAGTATTGACTAGTGATTATTGCACCATATTCAAAGAAATCAGGCTCGAAGCCACTTGGTTTTATTTTTATTCGGATCGAACCGACCGGTTCAATTATAGATTTTACCGGTTAAAAATCGATACATTTGTGGGTATAAATTATTCTCCTAGTTCTTTTGAGAATAGCAATTTATATTTTAGTTTGTTGTGTTCCATATACACTAACGCTAAGAACAAAGGAAGAACTGTTTCAAAACTTTTCATCTATTAACTCATAACAACTAATATTGAACGGCGTCTATGCTTTGTTTGCATGATTTTATTAATTTCAATCATTTTTTAACATAACTGGAAGACATCAATTCGTTTAAGGCTACTACTGCCGATAGAAAGACAAAATAAGCTACGAAGTTAAATTTTTATACCAGGCTTCATATTTTTAGATTTATTAATATCAGATATTGTCACAGTTGCATGAAATAGGAATTGGTGATGTTTTGACAACAAAATGGAACCTTTTCTGATATTTATGCAACGAAAACATGAATTGAAAATGCTAGACAGTTAGAATTTCTGATAGTCATTTAAAAACATTCCAGAAAAGAGGGCTCAAAATTTCGACATGGAATATCTTTAATTTATACTGAATTTCACTTCGAATAGCTAGCTAACTTTTCGTAACAATAATCAATACATTTACGATGATTCAAAGTTCTTATTATACTACGAGAAAAATATTGACACTGATATTACACTCGAAAGAAAGTGCTTTTTGTATGATTAATATTTATATTAATATAAAATTACATTTTAATCAGTGATAATGAAGAATATTATCATAATCTTCTGTTGCTCCGATAGACTTATGATGTTGAATGTTATGCAAGCAGAAAATTGGAAAGCTCACAATTCGGATAAGTATACCAATAAACACTTTTCAAATTATATTGTTTAAGCACTTTTGCAGCGAAAATTTTGCTTAAGTCGTAATAATCATGACAAATCTATTTCACTCAATTAAATGGAGATAAATCACAATATCACAAAAGAGAAAAAGTTTGCTGAAATCTAACTTGTTTTTTTTGTCGTTTAATCATATAATTCTAGGTTTGGTCTAGTTTGCATATCACTTTATGTAATAATTTATGTTGATCAAAGATTTAAGAGAAATTTTATTCATTTGTTTTAACAAAAGTATATTTCTTCAATTAGTAATGAAGCAAATTTTTTGTTTTTTGAAAAACTTTCCAACAAATATGAGCATGGTATGAAAGAAAAACTAAAACAAAATAAAAATAAATGGTAATTTCATTTGTTCAGATAAGAAATTTCAGTTTGTACCGTCATTAGTATTGGTACTTAATTTAAAACAATATGGAAATTTGAGTAGAAGACGTCAAATTGTTCTTGACGATGGTCTATCATATCAATTATCATCTCAAATGAACCATATATTCAACAATTCATTTCTTTGTTCCATTTTAGTTTCTTACAATTCATATTTTGATTAGTAAGAGTTCGACTAACAAAGCAGAATATAGAATTAATTGATCTTGCTTATAAAATCAATTTCATTTGATGATCTATAAGAGTGTCTGAAGTGATTAAGAGGTAGGTATAACTGACTAATCAAGAAGTTGATTTGACTCTTACAAGATGAAATATGTGAAAACTGACTCATGTCTATTTATCAACTGGCCAGGTTTGGTCTGAACGGTACCGGTAAGAAAAAAACCGTACCGGTTGCAGCTTTGGAACATGCACCCTCTCACCCACGAACAGTGATTTTTGTGTACAACACAATGTGCATGGGAGGTAAGGACAGTGCATATCGTGTACAAGTGCCAAATCTTCTAAATAGCTGCAATTTGTCATGATTAAATGAATAGATTTGAGACTTTTTCAGTTCGACAATTAAAAATATATTCATTTTCATAGTTTTGTTGTAATTGCTGTCGATGATTCATTCTGTTTGTCTTATGATTTATAGGTCAATTGAATGTGATTAAGTAGATGTTATATACACTGAGTAACTTAACAGTGATGTTTCCGATATAAATATTTATCTTTCGTAAAATATTCTTTTTTGAATGAAAAATTAAAGTTTCTTTCTTGACCAAATTTGGTCGCTTTCTATAAATAAATTTATTTTGAAAAACTTTGAAAGATAATTTGTCTTGAAGAATATCAACAAGGTATCAGAGTGAAGATGCCCATCGGGTAATTCTTCTATATAGATAATCATCATCGTATTCATGTGATACATCGAAATTAAGTTGAATATTTTCTAGATTATTTCTAAGAAAAATTTTTCTTTGAATTTACAAAAAAATTCATGATTTATTGTTTATAATATTATAGAATCTTGTTCGATGCATAAAAAATGATTTATTTAAGTTTGAAAAATGTTTTCATGATTACAATAAAGTCGACCTTTTATTCTTCATTATCTGCGTCGATTTCGCTGTCGAGCTTCAATAGGATCAATCCATTGTGTTACATCCCAAGGTGCTCGAGAATATGATGGTGGTTCTGAAAAAACAAAAACTCATATATGTTTATGATGATGATGCAACGAAATAGCATTACTTGGATGTGAGAAGTTCATAGGTTGACGTGTTGAAGGACCATGAGCATGTCTAGGATGAGGTCTTTTTAAAATCAAATTAATTCTTTTTATATGTGTGATGAAGAAGAAAAAGGATTTACTTACTGATTTAAATTTCGTGCATGAAAAACGGGTCGTGCAGGTTTTGGTTTATTATTCATTATTTGAAATGAAAATTAATTTTATCAATGAAATATATCGTCAATTGAAAAAGTCAAGACCTAAGTAAATTTTAGAATTGATCAGAATATATTTTCTTCGAATTCAAAATCTAAAAACAAAAGAAAATATTTTTTTGTAGAAATAAAAATATTTAATGATCATAACAACGTAGATAGAAGTAAATCGTATATAAAAATCGCAATAATTGATCGATCAAATATATTTATAAACAAATATGAAACGTAATAAAAACAAAATACAGAAAATATAAATCATAGTTTGTACATATTTCAATGACGTATTTATACTTTTTTTGATCAATCAAGCGTGGTGTCATGCTGTATTTGTTTTCTTTTTTTCATTTATTTATCTATTACTCATCAAAACTAATATAGAAAGAATCTGATTCACATTATTTCTATGATCGTTATCATTTTCTTGTTGTCAGTTTATGTCTTTAAATAAATTCATTTTAATTAGATCTGCCATTTGTTCAATACTCAGTCTGTTTATCTGTATTATTTTTGTTCCCATATATTATTTTTTTTTGTCTTGTCTATTATCTTTTATATAACCTATTACCTATAATGGTATAATCAAACAACTATTAAAAAAACTAAGTTTTTCAAATGGATTGCGTATATTCTAGTTCCTAAGAATGCATTTGAATATATGATTTCGTGAATGGTCTCCGATTAAAAGTATAATATAATATTTATTAATTGTGATCTGATCATCGGTATTATCACAAAATCTAGAAATTATAAATTTAGAAAATGTTTTTCATTGGGAAAATCGAGTTTCCATGTGGGAATCTTCGATCTGTTTTCTCAATAGTTTTGGTTTCTTGATTTTTCTTTTCGAAGTTTACAAAGATATTCGTATTTTGAGAAAATAGTTCATCTCAAATTTTCTAGATATATATATATATGTAAACCAATTTTTTCATCGTTAATGTGAGTATTATCCGACATATCATGTGTCCTCATGAAAGTAGATGTTCGTCAATTTTCTATCGGAATTTCTAATTATTTGTCTAAAACATAAAATACTGATGTACAATAGTTGTTTTCTACTAGCTTTGTGTGAGCTCATAGATTTATTATTCATAATTGCTACACAAAGACACTTGAATGTTCATAGAAAGAAAAAAAGTTCAAAATGTGACTAATCAATAGATTGTTCTTGATTAAATGATTGATCTTATAAATCTTTATTAGATAATTATGAATTGTGTTGTTGTTTTTTAGTCTCTTTAGTCAATTGTCGAATACATATTCAACGTTTATTGTAAATATTCACTTAATGGGATTTTTTGTTTTTAAAATTGGATCGTTTTTAATCAATCATCAATTACTTTAATATTAAAATGTATTTTAAAATATTCCAATGAGATAAATCTTACTGGTTTAAGTTTATCATCCAAACTAAGAGACTTGCTCGGCTGACTTTTTCGATCTATTTTTGTATAAATTATATTATTGTGTTTGAACAAAAAAAGCGAATTCATGTTTATTTGTTCTTAACTCACTTCTGTTTACTTTATCAAATAAACCAAATTCCATTGAGCAAGATCAACGAAATAGTTTTTGTGAATCAGTTAATTATAATATCTGAATTCTAGAGGGTGTGGGCGTGGGTGTCAGAGATGACTAAAAAATCTACTAAGAATTTCCCATAACAGACACTTGTGAAAATTTGTATTAGCAGTTTAATACACAACAGATATCGCTATCAGAATAAGCCAATATGAGGGACAAAAACGATGAGGGCGAAATATCAGAGACCTATTTGCAGAACTTTTTGACTATCCTATGTATTTATTCGATTCTATTAGCTCTTCGGTTACCAACAAGAGATACATATATGTAAAATAGTGACTATAAACTCCGCACATTGTCATGTCTGAACACATAACTCCAACATGATTCGTTATGAAAATGATAATGCTTAACATTTCTGTTATTTCACGTTTGCTATTACGCAAATGTATCGAAAAAACATGCATTGTAGGTGACTACATTAGTTTCATGTGATGAGAAAGCTGAGGACGCATATATGTGACACATTTTATGCGTCGTCAGTTACCAAAAGGTCAATCATGATACGAGATGATTCGTCCGAACTCATAACTTAAGGAAACACTCATAGAGCAATATTTGCAAAACATTCGTATAGAATCTTTCAAGCGAAGTAGATCCAAAGTATTTATTTATTAATCAAAAGTCAAAACAGCTCACACCAACATTCTCTTAGGAATGAACGAAATACAAAGTTCGTTATTAAAGATTTCTACAAATAAAATGCAACATATAATTAAGTAGAGAAGCAATCCAATTTTCCATCTCGTGTTTTTGGCACACAACATTCGAATTTTGAAAATTTTGATTGTCAAATATAATGCAAAAAAAGAATCATTTTTGAATCCAAAATAATTTATTTAATGAAAGAATAACTGATTTTTTAATTTATTTATCGATTTGTTGATTCGATAAAACAGTATCAAGAAGAATATGTTCAACATAAGTAAATAATATAATTATATGAATGTAATTAATATCGATTGAATGTGAACCAGCTATTTTTGTATGAATATTTCCAACATCAGCTAAGTATTCCAGAAATGCATCATTCCAAAATTTTTGTCTTAAAATTCTTGTTAAATATTTACAAAGAATTTTTCGATGAAAAACCATTTGTTCAGATTCTAATGTTAATTCAAATTTATTAACAGTTACACTATCGGTAAATCCAAAATGACGCTGTAGAAAATAACGTTTCGCTATATCAAAATCGAGTTATCTTTCAAATATTTTATCAACTATTATTGGAATAAGAGAAGCAGCGAGTGTTCCTACAGCATTAAGTATAGCTATATCATCTCCTGTAAAATTGATAAATTTTGATAAATATTCAAAACGATGTCGAAGATTATTTTCAACCAATGTTATATCTATATGTTCAGTCATATTATACGATGTTAATTTCAAGTAAATGTAGCATAAAGAATCAAATGAATTAAACCTTTATAGATTCTATCCACTATTTTAATAACTATAGTGTTTCATAGACTTTTCTACTTGAGAACATTCACGGGATGTTTCATAATTCTTGAGGCGTCACAAAATGAGTTTATATGACGACATGCAAATAAACCCTAATCAAATTTCTTTTATATCACCCTTAAGTACTTGTTGCAATCTTTCAAATAACATATTATACGATAATATCTTTTCTTCTAATAATAAAAATATAAATATGAGAATATAACAATAATTTTTTTCACAATCGATCAATAAGATATTTTATTATGAAAAAAAAACGAAAAGAAATATTTTATTAATTTTATTACACAAAAATCGTATTTAACTATTACGTATTTGTTGATTATCACTTCTTATTAATTATATAAGTCTTTTACAAGTTTTATCAATAGTTTGAAATACAATCTTTGTTCTTTGTATTTCGTTCTACACGCGATATTTTCATATATTTTTTATCTATTCCAATCTGGCTACTAGCTATATTGTTTAACTGAGCACGTATTCAGTGGATTGCAATGATGGTGGAATAATCGAATAAGATAAATACTTATTAGTTTCTATTACACTATATGTTATGTAGGATTTTTCAGTACTCTATTAAAAAAACATATATAAAGAAACAGTAACGTTGGTCGATTGAGAAAAATTTGTCCTTACATAAAGTTTGATACGTGTACTCGCAGCTCATATAAAACAACATTTGGTTTGAGATTATTTCCTATTGACATATAAACTAATTTTGTGGTGCCTCAAGACTTAGGAAAGTTAACGAAGTAGAAAATTATTAAATGACGAAAACCTAAATGTTTAGAGAAAATCTTGAAAAGAGAAAAGAATTTTTTGAGTTGAGAATCAATGATATTTACGTTCGAGATATTTTTATTTCTTTGAAAATTTTCAGCTTATATTTAAAAGGTTGTATGAAGATAAAGTATTATCAAACACTTTCATAATTGTATTCGAGATTGTTATATTTTACAGACAATTGAATTTTTTTGTTTGCACTTTTGTGTCTTTTTCCGTTTTATCCAAAAAAATTGAAAACAAGAGAAAGCTGACTGATTCATATTCTTAAAATTCTTGTAGAAAATGTTTTACTTTGTGTATATAAACGATTCATTTCCAAGATAATTCATCATATCTCATTTTCTAAACGATATATATGTCATTCTGATTTTTTTATGCTCTAAAACAATTACTCAAATCAATGTCATGAGATAATTAAAACAATCATTCAAGTTAATTGCTATTGTCAATAACAAGAAAGTAGATCGATCAACAATGTCAACATAAAATAAACAATATGATCTTGAAGGGATCTACTCGTATAATATCTTGAAAAATACGTTTCATCTAATTCATGATGTATCTTCTTTTTTTAACCGATATTTTCTTATTCTTTCAACACATAATTATCAAACATTAGATTTTTTCGACGAAAAAATGCTAACGATAGCAATCGCAGAGTATGTTATGAATGCTGGATTGTTATTGTTTACAAGTGCCTGCAAAGTTATCATTAACACGCGTCAACAACTTGGAAAATCGTTCGCTGACTGTTCGTCTCTGTTGATTAATCTTACTCCAACTAATGCTTTGTCTATTTCGAGAATAAACAATGATAATTATTCATATAAATAAATATATAGATATTCATGCATGACATGAGGAAAGTAAAAGAGAAATAAAAAAGACAAAATATCACAAGAAGATATTGACAATAATAACGAGAAACAAGAGAAAAGAAATCAAGTAGGCTTCATATAGTACCACAACCTAAGACTACTAATGGCATTTTGATTTACGAAAATTATTCTTGTTATTGTTCCTTCTGCATCAAACATCAACATTGATGATCAAGTACAGATAAAATTCAATGCTATTTCAAAAAATAAACATCGAGTATTGAAAATCTGTTATTTCATAAGAAACTCGTGAAACCATGCCTATTATCGCATCCACAATATTAAACTAATCAGAATGATTATTTATATTTTTATAGATCGGACATGAAAAAATTTAATAAAAAATATCAAAAACACATCGTTCAATTTCATCACCTTATTTCCTTGATTTATGCATAGATCAATTATAGTCGGTGTGTTGATTATTTAAATGAAGTATATCATTGTATCATGAGGTATAAACGACCCCTTTCAAGTGTTTATTTATAACAAAGCATCAATGATTTTTGTTCATACTTTTTCTTTTGAAAAGAATTCGATTTAACACTACATTGAAATGGATTGAGCTTTCAGATATAGCCAATTTAGGTGTTCTGTTATATGCATATGCAGCTTGAAGAATAGAATAAACAAAAATCTTTCTATATTGCTTCTAACAATAGCAACAGGCAAAGAAATAAAATATTTTTAGATGAGATGATATATTTAACGAAAATGTTTTTAGCACAAGCGAATTACATCAACAATTTGTTGCTCAGTAACAGAATATTAAGACACCAACTACAGACAGGGAAAGAAAAGGTTGCACGTCGAGGTTTTATAAAGGAATGAAACTCGATTCATTGTCTTTTGACAGATTTGCACTGCAATAATGTGACAGATAGCGATATAAATCTTTGTAATCATCGACGATGTTGTCCGTAATACTGAGCATTGGGATCTGGCTAGAGAGAATAAAAATCTTCGATGGCCTACATTTTTAATCTATATTGTGCGTGTATATTACATTAGTCGTTTCATTGATTGTATCAATAAAACTTTGATTCAAACGCTCATTTTCTGCTCGATAGATCTTTCAAAGTGCTAGAAAAAATAAGCTATTTGTTAGATTCTAAAAAATTAAGACATCAAACAATTTCTAAGTCCACTCAACTTTTGAGAATATGTAAAAACAATGGTTTTAAGCAAAATAGATATTTTATCGTTTATTAAGGTGTCTTTTTGTCTTTAAATAGCATTTTTCATGATGAGTATGTGGATTCGGTTCTCTTCCTTATTCACATTCTTGCACACTATCGATCACTTCGTTGTTGTAATTTATTGAGAAAATAAACTATCGGAAAAAACGATTACTTCAATAGAAAAGTAAAGAATATGAAATGAGTACTATATTTTAACGAAACCTGCGGATAGTTTTTCAACAGACTTTGCTTCGACATTTTTGTTTTCGAAATCAGTCTCTGATGCTTTTTCCATCTAATGTCTTTTTTACGTTTGGTTTAATCAGCGCCATCAAGTTCGGCACAATAACCGTAAACTCTGGAAGAGGAAGGAGAACGTGGTTTGGGAGTGACGATTCACACTCAATAAAACACACTAGAGCTATTGCAGTGTGTGAGAAGGTCGCGTGTGCGCTATTTTTTCTACGTACTAAGTACTTGCTATCCAGCGGATACAAAAATGGTAAAAAATGATGACGCGAACCCACGAAAAAATTTCTCGAGTAAAACCGTGGTTCACCGCGGTTAGTCGCGGTTTCAAAAATTGCGATATATCGCAGTCCAAAAATAATTGCGTCGTATCCGCCTAGAGAAAGCCTCGGGAGTCAGATCGTGTATTCAGTTTTTTAGAAACTGTGTCTTACCGCGTCTTTTGAAAACCGACGTGTACCGCGATTATGCATTTCTTTCACTACTTATTCAAATATGAGAGAATGTGTAACGGCGAGAAGGATGTCATGCCCGCTATTTCTATGAAAATTTCCTATATTCAGATGATCAATCTGACACTGGAAAAAGTTCACTGCATAGTCCCTCGAAAGGCGACCTTCCTGAATTTCAGTAGAAGTTCAAACGAGTTTTCTGGTCTGCAACCAGAGCTGGTTGCTTTAATATGACTGGAAAAATCGCGATGTATCATAATGCCAAAAAAAAACACGTCGCACCGCGTCTTGGAAAAACTGCGGGAGTCAGACCATTTATTCCGTTTTTTGAAACCGCGTCTTATCGCATTTCTTGAAAACCACAATTTGTACCAGTTTTGAAAAGATGAATAAACGGTCTGACTCCCGTGACCAAAAAAAACCGCGATTTTTTCGCAATTTTTTTTCGTGGGAAACAAACAAATGCCATTTTCAATGATGACAGGGGCATTATTTGTGATGTTTTTTAAAATTCATTGATGAAAATTAGAATTTTAATTCATGAAAATGATTAATTTTGCATGAAAGTCACCTAATGAAAATCATTAAAAGTGCACGAAAATCTCGTCATGAAAAGAATAAAAAAATAACTTTTATTTCACTTGATTTAACTACCGATCTGAGTGGGTAGTTGAACCTACACTTTTATACAAGTCTGGACTGATTATCTTTCGAGAGGATATGTGGTGAACTTTTCAAAAGTTCATTTTACTCCAACATCGTATAAAGTGTCAAAGTACTTATAATATTAAAAATACTTCACAAGCTTCAGAAAAAGTAGAATACGACATGGTCTCTGTCCTAATACATTTCGCTTGTTAAGAAAGTCATATGTATAAGACCGAATCTGTAGATAAGATTCAAATTAATCCTTTTTATCGTTTATTTTCCAAAAAAAATCATGAAACTTAGGTGTTTTTCACACCAATGTTATCGACTAAAAATCTTTGTCTTTGGACAAAGGACACAACTTTTTCATCATTTGAAAAACGATTGAAATTATGTGTTTTACATGTAAAAGTAATAAAATGAATCTACTGATTTTTCTTTAGCAAAATGATCGAAATCATGGAAAGAAAATGGTGAAAAGTAGTAGAACTAATGTGATGATTCCAGTTTCTCAAAAGTATTAAAATTATATGATGAAAATGACGCAGAAAGAACAAAACTAATGTAATGATTTCAGTTTTTTGGAATAACCAAAGTCACGTAATGAAAATGATGTCAAACTAATGAAACGAATGCAATTAGTTTAAACTTTTGCGAAATAACTGGATTCATGAAATGAGAATGATGTCAGTATAACGAAACTAATGGAATGCTTGTAATTTTTCTGAAATAGATAAAAATATGAAAATTTCGAAAATAACCATTTAAATGATACATCTTTGATTTTAAAGATCACTGGGTAGTAAATGTCTGTTTTCATGGCATTACTTAAGTAACATGTGACTTTTTTCTGTGTGCGTAAACAATTTTGATAAGAAGATTTTCGAATGTCTATGTCAATTTTTTTCCGTTGATATTTTCAAAGAATAGTCAAGGTTTACAAAGTGTAGCCAACACAACGTCTTTGCTTCTTTTACAGTAGGTCTGCATTGAAATTATAGAATTTTTCTTTTCTTCATTCGACTGACAAACAACAAATACAACTTAAATAAAATGATTTCCACGAAAAGTTAAGCAATTAAATAAAGTTTCAACCACAGTATATCTATTACCGGAAATAAGCTTTCAATCACAGATCATGTAAACAAAATAATTGTTTAGGTGAAGTTTTATTTTAGTTTGTTAATAATGAAATGTGAACGTTCGAAAGCCACCGCTGTTGAGTCTTGTTAATCAAATTCAGAGAATAGTTAGTGCTTCATTGAAAGAAAAGTATCGCGCATTCAAGACCAGGTACACTGCAAATAAAACCAAAAAGTTCATTGCTACATTCATAATACGAAACTAATCAAAATTTTATTATTATATCGGTGATTCGAACATGAATGAATCAAAGAAAATATATCAAAAGTCAATCACTAAACTTCATCGTTTAACTANTTATATTAATATGATGATATACATAAATACTTAAGTTGATTATTTTCTTATGATTATAATATGTTATAAGATTATGAATTTTTTATTTTAGGTTTAATATATAATTAAATTTTCTTATGATGAATCATATGATTATATTTGTTTTAATTATTAACATGACTTATATTGATTATAAATCAAATTCGAACAATAAGTATGTTAATCATTATATGATTATATAGTTTTGTTTTTTGTTTTTCTTATTTTATCATGTTCATCTCTTTTCATTTTTTTTCCTTATTTTTATTTGCTCTTATATAATATAGACTAATTTTCATTTATGTTTGGTCATCTTCTTATTGATGATGATCACTTAATAAAAGATTGAAAATTTCGAATTTATAAAATAAAAATATATATTTTATAATTTCTTTTTTTTTTTTTGTTTATTATTAAGAAAAGATCTAGTCTTTGTCAAAAATAAATATAACTTATCTAGTAATTATCATATTTAGACATAATAATTAATTATGATTCATTGAATTAATTAAAATGAATATTATTTATTGTTGATCATCAAGTATAGATATATGATAAAAACATTGATTAGTATTGTTTATTTTAATTTTATTTCGAACTAAAACTAAGAAATGTCAATCTTAACAAATATGAGAGAAAGAAAAAGGAAAAGTTTGAGAAGGTTGTTTGATGCATTAGAAAATATTGTCACGATGTCTAATAAAATAATATATTTTCAAATAAAATCGAATAGATAAGAGACTAAATAAAGTCATTATAAAAATAATAAGATATTATTTAAAAGAACATTTTATTGAATTTTAATTTCGATGAGTTATATAAAAAAGTTGTTTTTAAGAATCGAATGATAATGCTATTTGTTCTTTATTTATTAAAAAGAAAAGATTTTGCTAAAAAACGTAACAATGAAAATTCACAGAAAGTGAGAAAATTTAATTATCTGCTTTTTTTTGAAAAATATACTTCGTGAGATTCGAAGCTTCAAAAAATTTCAAAAGATCATTATGATTTCTTTTATATGTTGCTAAAAGTCCGTCAGTAATTAACATATTTTTATTTTTATGATCATAAGATATAGTTTGATTTTTAAGTGTTGTCATAGTTCCATGATTTGCTCTTAATATAGCATCTGGAGCACAAACATCCCATTTTTTAATTGGAGTTATATGAAGATAATAATCAGCATATTCTTCTAATATTTGAACTGTTTTATAACCTAAAGAATTAAAATGAATTAATAAACAATTGAAAATAACAAAATAGAAAAGTAAACCTGATCCAGCAGCTGGAATAATTTTATATTGTTTATCACGATAAATATTTTTAAGAATTTCATGAGCATGACCAGCATGTGAACGAGATAAAATTATTTCATCAATACCTGGTTTATGAACTTCTAAAAGAATATTTTCATCTCGTTTAATAGGTGAATGATCAACACCAACCCAAGCCCATGCTAAAAAAATAAATAAATTTATTCAGTGATTTTTATTAAAATTTTTCTTTCTTCTTTTTATAAATTTACTTAATTTATTAGTAAATGGTGCATAAACAATTCCAATAGTTGGTTTTTTTTCGATTGTAATACATAACATAACCGTGACATATTCAAGAAGATCCTCTAAATAATCAACTAATATGTTTAATGATCGATTTTTTATTTTTGTTTATGATCAATATTTTTTTTTTAAATAAACATTCGAAATAAAATATATGTTTTAAATTTAAGTTCAATTTTCTCTCCAATTGTAAAAATATATTCGATATTATTTTTCAATCTACTTGTTTTTTTGTTGACAAATAGAGAAAAATTTGGTTTGATGCAAAATATAGGTAAATCTACTTTGTACAGGAAAAATTTTTTTATGATGTTTTCTTTTTCTTTTCTGAAGAAAATTCTTTTTCTTGTTTTATCATTGATGTTAATTTAGTACTATTTATAGAAACAAAATAATTAAAAGAATAAAAAAAAACATACATGAATGTATATTTTAAGCATTAATTTCCACTTATATTGCGTATTTTATGTAGGAACATCTTTTATACTTTATTTTTATAGATTAAAAGTTTATTTTAATATTTTATTACAGAGAAAAAACATAAATCTATATGAATCGATCTTATCTAAAATTATACAGATGTACTCAATGCTGATTTACGATCAATATCAAAGTACAACTTTAGTAAGTTGATGTTAATCAAAAGAAGAAAAAAAAGAAAAGAGATTTTAAGTAATGACTAAAGTAATATATTCTCGTAATGTTACATTATTTATTGAATAATTATTATCCATATCAGATCCCAATGTACAAAGTTAAAAAGAGAATAAGTCGATAATGACATATTTTATCAATATATATTATCCATCTTCCAATAGTAGAAAAAGAAAACAATATAATACTAATATATAGAATATATTATCGTGATTAGGAAATCATCAGAATAATAAAAAAGGGATTCATTTTGAAAGAACAGCTGGAATTTTTAAATTAAATTAAATCAAGTTTTTCCTTTTTTTTTTCTCAACATAAATTACTCAAAAAATATTTTATTAAACGATTCTATAAGTTTACTCTATTAATCTTTAACCTTTCAGTCGTTTATAATGAAAAATAGATTATTATTTATTTTTATTGATCTATCTGAAAAAAAAAAAAAAAAAAAATGATTCAATGAATTGTAAATTCAATTCATTCTTTATAAATATGATTCTTTTTTGCGACTCTGACGATTTATTTAATCCCATTGTTTAATGTTGTCCTTCTCAATTTATTCTATTTTTAATCAAATATTTTTAGAGTTTCTCTCGAAATCAATTATTAAATGCAACATATAAAATAGTTTTCTTTTTTATTTCTCTATTATTAAGAATCATTTTTATAAAAAAAAAAATTTATTTCAATTCATGAATCAAGTTATATGCAAATATGAGAACTTAAAAAGTTATTTTTAATATTTTATATTTCATATTATCAAACAATTTCAATAATCTAATCTAATCATTTTTGTTTTTTTCGAAATTTCATCAAGAAAAATGTTACTATCCAAAT
This sequence comes from Rotaria sp. Silwood2, assembly GCA_905329745.1. Taxonomy (NCBI): domain Eukaryota; kingdom Metazoa; phylum Rotifera; class Eurotatoria; order Philodinida; family Philodinidae; genus Rotaria; species Rotaria sp. Silwood2. The sequence continues at coordinate 2,681,044 of CAJNSZ010000007.1, read as the reverse complement.
TCGATTATCATTAGCAAAAGAATGAAAATAATCAAATTGAATCTTTGTTTTACACAATCGTTTAGATATTTCTGATCGAATTAATATTAAAATTTTAAAAAGAAAGATTTCGAACAAGAGGATTTACACTTTTTTTAAAAAGATTTCATGTGTATATAAATTGGTCTTGTTAATTATTATGAAACTCGGATGAAAAAATTCTATATAAGATAAATAAAAAACAAAAAAAACCTGTAAATTCTTTGGTTGCATCTAAAGGATCAAGCCAAATAGCAACTGATGATAATGGAACTGTCATTAAATTTTGATCATTTTTAATAAATGGAATATTTGGAGATTTATTTTCAATATTAAATTCTTGTTGAATTAATTGAAAAACTTCATTATTAATTGGATCTTTTTCTTCTGATATAATCTTGGAAAATGAATTTAAATAAAAAAGAAAAAAAAGGTTTTTATTTTTTTTTTTTTAATTCTTTTTTTTAGTATAAACTAGAAAAATACTTGAAGATTTTTAAATTTATTTTTTAATCCATTAGTTATTATTGAATGTGAAACTAAATCTGCTATTGTAACAGGTTCACTTGGTAAATTTTTAAATGATTTTTTCTTTAAACTGTTCTTAAAATTTTTTTTTCTATTTTTTATTATTTTAATTGTTTGTCCAGCTTGATATGTTAATTTAAAAGCATCATTAAATAAATCAATCAAATTTATATCTTCATCATTATCAATTTCGAATTTTTCAATTGACGATTTTTTTCTTTGAGAATATAAAATAATAATTAACAAAAAACAAATTATTAAAGCCATAATTGATAATGAACGATGAAGATGAATTTTAACACCAAACATAGAAATTACATCTAGCATCTTCAATAGAAAAACAAAGCCCAAATAATCTATTATGTTTTTGGTTTTTCTTTAAATAAACAAAAAAAAAACGAAGACAAGAAAATGATACAGAAATGAAAATTATGAAGACATTTGATGAAGTAAATTAATATGATTAGGTGATGTTGAGATAAATTGTTCCAAAAAATTTAATTGAGATGGTTTATAAATTCTTAATAATGAAGCAGCATCTTTTAATTTATACCAATGTCTTTGTCGATTAATTAATCTTTTATCATCCCAATCATCATATTCTTCTTCAACATAAACAGTAAAAACAGTTGTTCGATGTTTTCTTTCAAGATTTTCAAAAATTCCTAATTCTCGAAGAATACGTCCTTTAACACCTGCTTCTTCATATAATTCTCTATGAGCAGCATCAATCGTACTTTCGTTTGGTTCAACACCACCACCTGGAAATATCCATGATGATTTATCACGATGAGATGTTATTAATAATATCTTTTTAAAAAAAAAAAAAAAACAAAAAAAGAAAAAATATTTTTTTTTGTTTATCTTACTTCATCTTCATGTTGACTTCTTACACAAATACAAGCAGCCCTTTGTCGATAACCATCATCATCAAAAAAACGCATTTTGTTAGTATCTTTTTCATAATGATTACTTGTCATTTCAATAAGACAAAAACAAAACAAAAACAAACAATTCTATATGAAAGACTCAATCAAAAAATAAACGTCAAATACAAAAAAATCACCAAAAGATAAACAATAGACTAGACAATATCAACACAATTTATATAAATCAGTTTGAAAATGAAAACATTTTTGTTTGTTTTTGAGATAGAATATTAATACTAACTTGTCCGAAGACAATTACAATTATCGAATTTCAAATTTTTTATATAATCACAATCGAAAATATTCTTCATTGCCTCATTATACCAAACATTTTTTTTTTCTTTTTTCTTTTTTCTTTTTTCTTTTTATCTAAAAATTAATTTAGTCGTTAAGATTTTATAGAAAAAAAAATAAATAACGAAACAATCGTAATATTAATCCATTTTCTTTCTCAATGGTTACTTAAATAATTCAATCATTTACATTCTCAAACAGATGTCACTAGTTTTTTATTTTTATTTTTATTTAATATAATCATTTAATAATAAGAATATATTACTTACGGATTAAATAAAACGGATATATTATTAATACAAAATTTGAACGTACCTTTCATATTTATTCTTACAATCAAATATTTCTACATACATAAATATCAATATATCTATCCTTAAATAAACATATCTTATACTAATTATACATAATAAAACAATTATTTTACTTTGTTTTGTTATATAAAGCATAAAAAGGAGAAAGTTTCTTTGATAATAAAACTAAACAAGTCTATAGATAAGTTGATTCTATCAAGAATTATGATAATTACTCAATATTCTACGTAGATGAATAATCAATAAAATATAATTCAATCAAAATAAATTTTAAATTGATAATTTAAAAAAGAATTTTTCATATTTATATTCGAAAATGAAAGAAAACTGCAATAAGTAAAGAATAAAAATATTTTATTACCTTTTGATGATTTGTGTCTGTTAATATAAATAATCTATATAATTAATGTCAAAGTCAAAGTCAAAGTCAAAGTCAAAGTCAAAGTCAATTTAACTGAAGATTAATGAATTATTTTAAGAAGGAAAAAGAAAAGTTAAAAAGTTAATAGTCGATCTTGTTTTATATTTAATGTCTGACTTTTTCCTATTAACTTCGTCTAGCTGTTGGTTGATAATGCTGCTGCACATTTTTCCTCTTGTTCGCCTTTTATCGATGACGTTGAAACACATAACAAGAGATAAAAAAGCAACTATTATTATAGATAGAGAGATAGAGAGACAGAGAGACCTATGATGACGTTTGTGTTTTTCGACAGAAGCAGCAATAATAAGTCGTCTGTTTATTGCAACTGATGCGAATGACATATGCTAGTTGTACATAAGAATTTCATTATCCATGGAAAAAGATCCCATTGATCATGCAAAAAAAAAGAAAACAACAAACAAACGAAAAAATCTTTTTTTTCTTTTTGTATCTAATTAAATGAATATTTCTATCACACTTGAATAGATTCAAATACAGAAACAAAAAAAAAACAAGGTAATATCACAAAAAACATAAAATAAAATAAAAGGAAATCACAAAAGTTCTAAGGCATATAAAGATAAATAACAATAAGGTGATGAATGTGAAGAAGAAAAAGAATTATCTTCTTGTAATGATTTGTTAAATAATAAAAGTTGTTGATCAACTTGATTTAGTTTTTGTTTAAGTTTTTCAAGAATTTGTTCACGTTGAATTAATTTTGTTTTTATTAATGAAGTTTTTTCATTAAAATTATTATTTCCATTTTCATCTTTTTTATTTAAAACTAAATTTATTTTTTATTTAAAAAAAAAGAAAAAAAAAAATTTATTTTAAATAAAAATAAAAAAAAAATAAAAAAAACTTACGACATGGAGTTGAAAGATTTTTATTTGGTAAAATATTTGATTTTGACGAAATAAAATAATGAAAAAAATCTTTAATAAATCTTGAACTTTTATCTGACATTGAACAAAATATTGAATCTGTTGATTTTGATGAAATAAATTCATCTGTTCGTCGATTAGTTTTTTCGTTTAATAACAAATCAATTGAATATGATCGATTTAATTTATTTC
>CAJNSZ010000007.1:2641200-2677358 GCA_905329745.1 Rotaria sp. Silwood2 | reverse complement strand
CCTCTTTATCCAAAAAATTTTAATAAAAACACAAACAACACCTTTCTGTTAAAAAAAAAAAAGAAAAATAAAAAAAAAAAAATCTATTTAGATTTAAAAAGAAAAAGAAGAAAAAAAAGAAAACGAAAAAGAAAAAGAAAAAGAAAAAGAAAAAAATATTTGAATAGGGATAAACGGCAGAGGAACGGACGGATCGACGAACGTGCGGGACAGAGGAGAAAACCAAGCTGAGCTTACAATTAATAACAAAAAAATAAAAACACGAACAAATTTAATTTGGACGAACAACACTGGAATAAATTTTTTTTTTTTTTTTTTATAAAAATAAATATTTAATAGTAAAATAAAAATACCTTTTAACAGATATATTTATGGGTTTTGATGTTTGTTGATCATTCGTTGTTGTTGTTTTTGTTGTTTTTGGTGATGTTTGAGAATTTAACGATGAAAGAGTATCAAGTAATAATGATGATGACCATCGTCTTTTAGCTGCATGAACAATATGTTGAATTATTTCACCTGGTTTTGTTTCTGTATTTAATGATGGTTCAGAATCGATTGTTCCATGACTTATTACTGGAGGTAATCGAGGCATTTGAGGATTTATTTCAATTGGTATTAATTCATAAGAATTATTATTAAAAAACCATTCATGCTATTAAAAACAAAAATAATAATTACATTTTTTTTTAGTTTTATAGATTAATAAAAGAAAAAAAGTCAACTTGTGTTACGCATCTATATCGACTATTTACTAAAGATTTATATTATGAAATAATATCATTATTTTTATTAGATTTTTATATTTATATATTCAAAATAATTCTTTTCAAGATAATATATCAATATCAAAATTATAAAAAGCATTTTAAATTTAAAAAAACAACAACAACAAAAACAACAACAACAAAAGTCAATCTTATAATCGAGGTATTTACATTGATAGTTAATAAGACTAGACAGATTTCAATTAAATTATACTTTTCACTGGAAAAAACTAACAAATATATATTACAATCTATGGAAAATGTTTGCAATTGAAAATTTTAGCAGAATTTGTTTTTTTTTCTGATGATTGAATAGAACTTATTAAATTACATAAGAAAAATGACGATTCAAATATAAATACACATTTTCGAGAAATATTTCCTATATATCGTTCATTTTCAAACATAAAAATAAATAGACATAAAATTCAAAGTTATGTTAAGTACTTTGAAAGATAATTTTTATTATGCAATTTGATAAGCTATATTCAATCAACATAATAAAAAAGAAACCCTCGTCAAAATTTCAATTGTAAGCATCTTAAACATACTGTAAATACCTTCAAAATTCGAATATCTCAATCTTTTTTTTGTTTTTTTTTTTTTTTTTATTGATGTCCCACTTTTATTTATTTTTCTATGGTCGATCTATCTTAATTCGAGTTTCTTCACGACATTTCTCTTACGTTAGCTTAAATAATAAAGTCAATTATTTAACTATTTACTTAGATGAATTTACAATCGGAACATTATTAACAAATAACTTTCATTTAGAAATATATTTATCGGATTTAGCAATTATTTTCGATTTTATCTAAGTTATCTAAATAAATAAATTATTATAATGATATCTATGATATAAAACTAGAAGAAATAATTATTTATTTTGAAAATAGTTTTTTTGAATTTTTTTTTTTTTTTGTTTTTTGTTTTTGATTTCTATATGTAAGTAACTGAACTACTTAGATAATTAATATTGAATTTGTAAAAGAATTTTAGGATAAGATAAAATAAAATCTAAACATACATATAAAATAAATGATTCAATAATTCTAATTTTTTCTGGATTATCAACAAGATTTAATTGTAATGATGCTTTTGAATCCCATATTAATGTTGGTCCAAATATAATAGCTAAATTTCTTGCATCAATCTATTTGAAAAAGAAAAAAAGAAAATAATTTTCAAAATAAAAACTAAAAATAAAATCAAACTTTATTAATATCACATTTGGAAGAAACTCTTCGAAAATGAGCACATAAATATTTTAATGTTTCAAATCGATAATCATCTAATTGAACAACAAGTCGTTTTAATTCAACTAAACGATCACAATGATTTTCAATTCGACTTGCTTCAACACATAAACTACTCATTTCTACAATAAAATAAATTATTTTAATTTAAAAATAAAAATATTTTTTTTTTTTTTTTTTTTTGTTTTTTAAACAAACTTGATGATAAAAGTGAATCAGGTAATTTGGCAAAAAATGTTTTTAATGTTGATGCAACAGCTTTAACATCATACCATTTTTCAGAATTAAAATCAATATTTTCAGCTCCTTTATCTAATTCATTAACAAGCCAATTAACAGCAGTTAATTGTCCAGCATGTCTATAAATTCCTTGATAATTAATTCCACGTAATTCAATAAGACGTGTTAAGATTTCGACAACAATTGGAATATAACGTGATATTGATGATGATTCACATTCTTCTAATTCAATAGCAAAATTAATACCTTGGGAAAGTGTACCAGGACCTGTTGTTGATGATAATGATTCTCCACTACTTTCATCATATATTTGTCCACTCATTTGACTTGTTAATAATGATGAGGAAGATTTTAATGTTCGAAGACCTTTTTTTACAATTGATTTAACAAATGAACGACGAGGTGATGTTACATTTGAACCATTTGGAAGAGAATTTGTTCCACTTAATGGTGAAATTGATTGAGCTGGTTGAGTTATTGAAGATTTTTGAGATTTACGAAAACGAAGACTTGGAGAACGTTTTAATGATGGACTTCGAAATGTATTTTTTGATTTTGAATTTGATTTACGTTGTTCACCAGTTTGAGATGATAAACTAAATTAAAAAATATATATTTACTTTTTTTTTATTTTTTTCTATATAAAATGAATAATTATATTGAATTCAGAGTTTTTAAACAAAATTCTACTCAATTTTTCGATATCAATTTAATGAAAATGAAAAATTCTTAAAAGAGTTCGACTCATTGATTATAAATTATTTATTTATTTATTCAATCGAGTCATATTTTTTTTTACAAGAACAAGTTAAAACTATGATAATTTCCAGATATTAATCAAGTCTTTTTGCACTGTTTAATATAACCTGACATTAGATTTTATGTTTGACATTTCTATGAACTGATTATTGTTTTTATTTTTTCTCTATATATCATTTTTTAGACAAGTAACTCAATTTATTTTTTCTATAAACATGTTTGTGTGTACTGTCTGGCAATTAAAATAAGTTCATGTCTTCTAAATATACTCAATTTAATATGTCTCATTGATCGAAGTGAAAGAGACGATTGAACTATTTCTGTTTTCTAACAAAACATAAAAATATAACAAAAAAAAAACACAATTAGGTTTATCTATTCGAATGTCTATAAGATTTAATAATCAATCTAATTAATTGTCTCAAAAAATATTTTTCTTTTCAATGATTTTATGTAAATAAATAAAAAGAAAAAAAAAAAGATAAAATCTTACTCATGTTCATGATGAATAGGTGCAATAGGTGGTAATGAAGCAGTACTTTTTCTTTGTTTTTTATCTTTAATATTGTTTGTAATTCGTTGATTATCTTGTCCTAAATCTGTATTAATACAATGTTCATTAATAACATCTAACCATTCATTTAAAGATTGTAAATCTGGTGCTTGAAATAAAAATTCACTTTGATTTGCAGTTGTTACTTTAAAAACTCTTGGTTTTTTAATATAATCACTTGCTAATTCTACATCAGCATTTTGAAGATTAATTGGAAATGAATCACATGAAAGTGGAATTAATAATCCATGTTTTTTTTCTTTTCCAAGAAATAAAGCTCCACGTCTAAGTACAGCCCAAGCTCCACGCCATGAACGATCAGCAGCACGACGACCTTCTTTTAAAACAGTTTTACAATAAAGTATTCCTTCTTTTGATGCTTCTAAATTATCCGTCATTGTTGTTAATCGAATTGATTCTCGAGTATTTGATGTTCCATCAACAGTTGAACCATCAAATATAGAACCAGATTTTGATTGACCACCTGATGATGAATGTGGAGATAATGGAGATTGAGATAATGATGGTCGATGTTCCATTTCATTATTTATTTGAATTATCTTAAGTTATTTAAAGAAAACACAACAAATTTTTTTTTTTTTTTTCTTTATTTAAAGAAAGAAATTTACATTTTCACCAAAGAAATTTTTTAATTTCTTAATTGCTTGTGTTTGATGTTGAGGAGGAGGATTTCTAAAAGAATAGTTTTTTTTTTTTTTTAAATCTTTATTTTTTTAAATAGAAAATAAAAAGTAAAAAAAAACCTTAATTTTTGTGCTTGTTCTCGAAGAATATCAAAAGCATTTTGAGTTTGTGTAATTGGTTGATTATTAAAGTTAGAAGAAAGATAACCTCCTCGATTAGGAGCAATACGTTGTTCACTATTAATTAAATAAGGTGTTCGACGTTGTTTCATTTCCTGTTCTGCCGTTGGTGGACTTCCAAATTGAGATACTGTTATTTTTTTTTTTTAAGAAAATAATTTAATAAATTAAACACAAAAAGAAAAAAAACGTCATTTTTTTAAACTTACCAAAATCTGGTTGCTCACTTTGATTTGCTGATCGAACAGCAGTTATATAAGATTGTTGACGAATTAAATTGACTCCACTTCGCGATGATGAATTATTTGGATAATTTTCTAATGGAAATCGTGAACTAAACAAATTTTTAATTAATAACAAAAAACAAAAAATAAAAAAAATATTAATAATAAACAAACCTTTCACTTGTTGGTAATGGATTATAACGAGAATTTGTTGTTGATTGAGGTTGATTTGATCGAACTTGTTGTACCATATAACGTGGATCAAAATTAAATTCGATATTTCTTAGTTCACCGACTAAAACAAATAAATATTGTCAATCTTATAACAAATGACTTGAGTAAAATGAAAAAAAATTAGACTATTTATATTAGTTATTTTGTTAATGGCATATGGAAATATTATTTATAGAAAGGATAAAGAGTATAACTTAAATATATATGTTTTAGAATAAAAAGTCATTAATTTAATGTTAACATAAAACAGATCTAAATAATTGATTATTATAGAAAAGTTAATATAGTAAAATGATTTTGTTAATAAAGTAAAAACTAAGATAAAAATAACTAACCTCTTGGCATATTTAATGAAGAAGACGAATCAAAAGAAGAATGTCTTGTTGATGGTTTAATCAATTTATATTGTGATTGTGATTGTGATTGTGATTGTGTTTGAGAATCATAAAAATGATTTGGATTAAAATCATAAAAAAAATTTTCATGTGAATCATAATTTTCATGCATTGATGGTAATATTGGAAATTTAGATTTTAATCGAGCAAATTTATCTGGATCAATATCTTCAAAATGTGATGCACGTTCCATAACTGTTTCAACATCAGCTATTGCAGTTAAACGATTCCATTCATTTTCATATTTTTTCTTTTCAGAATATTTTTTTGTTTTAGATTCACGTTGAGGATCACGAACAATATTTTCAACATGTCCTGTTTCAAATTGTTTTTTACGAAAATTAACAAATTCTGTTTTCATATCAATTTCATTCATTGAACTTTTTTCATTTGAATTTATTTCTCTTGGATTTTCAATTATTATTGAATCTGTTGTTGAAGGAGATTTTAATTCTTCTATATTTTGAATAATCATTGAATTTGATATTGGTCTTGAATATATATTTGTTGAATTCCATTCGTCAGATTTTGGAATATTATTTATTGGTAAACGATTTGTTGAAACATTTACATAAGGATTTAATGACGGATTTATAACAGGAAAATCTAAATAAATTATAAAATTTTTTTTTTTTTTTTTTTTTTTTTTTTATTAACACTTATCTTATCTATAGATTTACAAAATATTAATCATTGATAATATAGAATTTCTTTTTTTTTTCCTCTTTAGAAAAATGAAAACATTTTATTTGAGAATATTTCTTTATTTTAAAACAAAACAAAAAACGAAACATTTTTTATTTTACTCTTATAATTTCGCATCATTAAATAATCTATGGAGAAAAATGAACTATTTTAATTATTTTTAGTTTAACTTTTATCACTTAAAAAGATTTTTTTTTCTTCTTTTATCAGTTCGTTTTATTCGTCAGTTAATATTTATTTCTATTTAAATTTCGTTAAATTGATAAGATGAATTAACTGATTCTATAAATAGCAATAAAATCAATATGATAAATGATGGTATGTTTATCATAAACTCCTTCTCATTCTAATTTATATATGATTAATTATCTGTAATATAAACAAAATTTATCGAAAATATCTCTTACTATTTAGTCAATGTTATTAAGGTAAAGAGAATAAAAAAAATAGATGACTAGAAAAAAGCAAAATCTAAGAATTATTTTTAAAGTTCTAGGATAAATTTTCTTGACTATTATATTGATTATAAATAAAATAAAAATTGAAACAAACTTTGTCTAGGAGGAACTGCAGGTGGTCGAATAATATTTGTTGTTAAAGGTAATGTAGCATTTCTATTATTATTATTATTATTATTGAAATAATTTCGTTGTTCATTTGGTTGACTAAAATTAATTTGAAAAGATGGTTGTCGTTTATAATCATATGGAATATAATCATTATTATATGGAGATTCATAATAAATATTTGCTGAATCGATTTTAGATTGTTGTTGTTGTTGTTGTTGTTGTTGCTGTTGCTGTTGCAGTTGCTGTTGCTGTTGCTGTTGTTGTTTTGATGAATCTAAAGCTTTATGGACTGAATCAATATAATTGGAAAAAGCATTTTGTTGTTGTTGTGATGATGATAATGTTGTTGGTGGAGGAAAATAAATTCCAGCTTGAGCAAGTTCTTCTTGTGTTCGACCTTGAGCTAAATTAATTTGTAAATTTCTTAATTTTTGTTCAATTGTATTATTAGGCATATTTGTTGTTGAAGGACGATATGATGATGATGATGATAATGAACAAGAATATGGATTTGATTTTAATCGAGATTCATTTAAATTAAAATCATGATAAACATTATCCGTTGTATTCTTTAATAATAATAATAATAAACTAATATTAGTAAGTCAAGCAAACGAGAAAGATACATACTAATGTACGATTATCATCTTCTTTTGGTACAACATTGAGAACAAGATCAGCAGGACTAGAAAAAGAAGAAAAAAAAGCGAAGGCCGACATTAACAATTTTTTTTCTCTGTATTATGTATAAGAAAAGAAGGAAAAGAAAAGAAGGAAAAGAAAATAACTAACGCATTTTGTATCATAGCAATAACTTGTGAATAAGTTTTTCCAGAAATTGATTGATCATTAACAGTTAATATTTGATCACCTTGTCTTAAACCAGCTGCATAAGCTGGACCATCCTGTCGAACTTCTTTAACAAAAATAGTATCAATTGATTGAAGATTTTGACTTTGATTTTGATTATTTGCTACTGTTGTTCCATCTTCTTGGATATTATCTGTAACAAAAACAAATTTTCTCTTATAACATAGAACATCCATCATCAATCATTTAACAAGAAACAAACAAAAAAAAAAGAAAAGAAAAGAAAAGAAATAGACGTCTAGCAGATACATTCTTTTTCTTTTTCCTTGTTCGTTTCTTTCTTTTTTTTTTTTTTTTTCTTGTATTCGTATCGTTGTTTTATCTATTTACCGTTTCCTAGAGTTTTCATAGGATAAGATGATGATGATGATGACGATCGTTGTTGTTCTCCTTGATGATGAATGAGACTACCCGATGATGATGATAAAATACCGGAAGGAACTATTGATGATGATGATGTTGTTCCTCCTCCTCCTCCTCCTCCTCCACCACCACCACCACCACCACCACCGCCACCACTTGCTTCCAATTGCTTTTGCTGATGTTCATCGATCACCACACTGTACGAAGCCTATCATATAACATAAAATATGTTAGTCTTAACCTTCGACACTTAGAATAATGACGTCAGTCTTTTTTCTCTGAAGGACATTCATTAATGGTGATGTAGAATGAATGTAGAAAATATGTTAGTCTATCTCTATTAAGATAAGAAATCGTACAAAGATTTGTTATGTTTTAATAGAAATAAATAAATTCTACTTAGTTAACTTATTTATTATTGTTTTTTTAATTGATTATATTAAATATGAAATAATTGAATAGATATTTATGTAAATTGAAAACAAAATAATAATAATAATAATAATAATAATAATAATAAGAAAGAAAAAGTTAAATTAATAAAATAAAAAAATTTACTCGAATTTTAGTTTTTTCAAATCTAAATATTTTTTGTTTTTTGTTTTCTTATTTTAAAATAAACTTTTACCCGTAAAATGTCATTGACAGAAAATGATGGTGGATAAATAACAAAATGACGAATTGTAAAACCAAAACCACCACCTGAATAATCACTTGATCGAGGAATTAGAATTTTTTTTGTTTTTTTCATTTTTTTTTTTAATTAAATTTTTCTAAAAACACAAACAAAGATCTACAAAAGAGAAAAAAATAACTTGATTGTTATTATATAATTTACCTTTAAAGAAATAAATAATGAGAAAACTCTAGATAATGCATTTGTCTTGTTATTGATGATGAGATTTTTCTGAAATATCTAGAGAAAAAATATTCTTCTATTTATCAATTCTATCTATATTCTTCTATCTTTTATCGATATACTGATTAGACACAAGAACAATAAGAGAAATGTGTCAAAACAGGGAATAAACGACAATAAACAAGAACAATAATACGCTATCTATTTGTTCTATTCTATCGAATCACTCTTATATCTCATCTCGATAGATTATGAATACATCAAGACAACAAAATTTTATTTTATTTATTTTCTATTCTATGTTTTATATTTATATTTATATTTATATTTATATTTATATTTATGTTTATGTTTATATTGACTTTTAAAAGTCAGCTTGCATTGTATAATGAAAAATTTAAAATTTAAATAAAAAAAAAAATAAAAAAAAAGAAGCAAATTATTGATAATATGATGAAATGAAAGAAAAGTTAATAATAAATGATGTAACTATAAATTGATCATGATGATAAAAAGATATGTTCTTATCGTTTGATTGTTGATGAAAATCTTCCATTATGTTTCATAGTAAAATATTCACCATAGAAGATAATAATATTGATGTTGATATATTCAATTAAAGGATAAAATATTTTGTTTGTTTGTTTGTTTGTTTTTTTTTTTTTTTTCATTATATTATTAAATTAAAAAGTGGAACTAATTACTTTCTCATTAGATGATTATTATCTCATATGAGAAAAAAAAAAAAATTTATTGTTGAAAGAAAAATTAACCTTGAATACACATGTCAATATCAAATGTTGTTATTCTCTATAGATGACAAATCTATCATTTCTTTCTATACAGATGATCACAACACATAATTCAATGCAGACAGAATATTTTTACTACGACATTTTGGTGGTTCCATAGAACTATTAGTAAGTTAATGTACATCGACCATGTGGTCAAATATGGTTATTTATTTATCTAACTAGAGTGAACCACTATTAGTAATAAAGAAAAAAAGAGAAAGAGAGAGAGAGAGAGAGAGAGAAAGACTGTATTTGTTCAAGCTTTATAAGAAGAAAGTCAATTATAGGTGATGGTGATGAAGGGCAAGAAAAGAAAAGAAAAAAAAATCTTTCTGTATGTATGTATATAATTGCATGAATATAATATCTGGAAAAAAAAGTAATATGAAAATGGACGAAAGAATTACCATATGATGACATTCTATGACGAACCTTTTTTCTCACCAATTAGTAGAATGAGGTTAAACAGACGGAAGTGTACATTAATGCTTGTGGCTCTAGGCATGCAGAAGCTCACAAATCAGAGAAAAAAACAAAGTCTTTAAATAAAGCTTATGTCTGAGTCCACTGGACAAAATGGTTATTGATAATCGACAAATATGAAATTCATTGAACAACAAAAGAGTTATTTTATTCATTAAAATAAAATAAAACAAAACAAAAAACCTCTACTCTTTCGTATAAATAATATTCAATATAATGAAATTTAAATAATAATTTAATAGATGAATTCATTTCAATAGATCATTTGCATTTTATTTATTAATTCTCATAGTGAATACAAAAGATTTATTGAGAAGAAAAAAAATTGTTAGACAAGGATAATCTAATAAAGATTAAAAAAAACCTAATCTTTTAAGAATTTTGTTTTTTAATTATAGGTACAAAAGAAAAGACATATGACTACGTAACATACCTAATCGAACGAAACTAATGTGTAAACTTTACATTGCTAAAAGAACAGTAAAAAGAAAAAGGTTTTCTATTCGTCCTTCATCGTTTTATAGAAGTGCAATATTAAAAAAAACATTGTAAAATATGACGAAGAAGGACAAGCAACTGTTTGTCATCAATCGCTAAAAATAACAAGAAAAGACTAACTGAATATCTAATTTTGATTACCTCAGGATCTTTCACCTTTTTTTTTTTCTTTCTTCATCTAGTGACATATATATATATATATATATATATATATACGTATATTCTCATTAGAATTCAATAATGTGATGTGAGGCAATAGAAGAATTGCATAATCAATTGATCGGAACAGAAATAAAAGAGGAGTTGACAGTCTCGTCTGATGACATTCTTTGAACTCAACATTGAACGATTATATTCTTTCACAAATAGAAGCAAAAAAAATCAATTACTTTTTTTCTTTTCATCGGTCCCATCTCACATACTTTCATCATTAAACAATCAAACAATTTAAATAGATGATCTACAGTTTAAATCTCTAGAAACATAATAATGAACATTAATAATAATGAAACATCATCATCATTATCATCATCATCATCATTGTTGTTTATTGTTTATTGTTTAATATGTCTTGTTTTTCGTTTACTTTTTTATTTCTCAATACTTAATCAGTTGTCAGAGATTATATATACACAGGGGCGTTAATAGGGTGGGGCGTAACACCCCCTGCTTCTGAAATTCTCTATGGCAGCGCCTCCCCCCTCCCTCCTACTTTTAAAATTTGAGCATGTAACCCCCTAATACTAGTGCTTGTCGATGTTACGACACCCCCTGCCTTCAGTACCGACTTACGCCCCTGTATATAGATAAGTGAAATAAATAAATGAATGAATAACTGTAAAGTTATTTAAAAATAAATATCTTATTAAATATATCTGATATAAGAGAAAGAAAAATTGTCAAATGAAATAAATCGATATAAAAGTATGTTAAATAAAAAAAAATGTTTGTCAATCAAATAATTGTACTCACTATATTTATGTTTGTATAGATAAATAAATAGGTAATCAGTTAGTATGGCTTGTTTATAGATAAATAAGAGTTGGTTGGAGTTAGTGTTACTGTTTTAAGAAGGACGTGTCAATGATAATGTCTTTTTCTTCTTGTTGTTCTTATTTTTCTTCCCTACTGTCTCTTATCCTTTTCTTTTCCTCTTGTTATCAGCATCCTTCTTCTTTTAGCAGACATCATCAATATCATTGCCGTTTTCATTTCTTGTTCGTTTATTGTTGTTGTTGTTGTTGTTGTTGTTGTTGGTTGTTGTTCTACTATAGAACAACTTTTCTTCTTATTCTTCTTATTATTCTTATTCTTATTTAAGATAAAAAAAGAAAAGAAAAAAAAGTCAACATGTCATATTATGACATAGACAGACAACAAAAAGACATATCATTTTCAAGAACAGTTACAAAGAAAAACCGAAAATAATTAAATATGTTGTTTTACATATTTGAAAGAAGATTTATTCTATTCTAGGATATATTTTTATGTTTTATAGAAAAAGAAAAAAAGAAAAAAATGATTTTATTTAAAGTAAATAGATTGTTTGACAATATCTATCTTATAATAAATATAAATCATATTGATTTGATTGTTTTCATAGAATAGTTCCATAATATGTTGGTTAGTTATATAAATGAGATAAAAATGTTTTGTTTTTTTTCTCATATAATAAAAGTGTCAAATGTTAAGTATAATTTTCTCTAAAAGAATATTCTTTCATCATTAAAGATAAAATAAAAAGCGAACGAAAATTTTAAAGTTAATCAGTTGAATTATATTGAAATAAATCTAAATATATTTAATTAATAAATATTATTTATTAATAAGAAATTTAATTTTCACCAATAAAAAATAATAATATTCTATTTATCATATTTAGTTAAAATAAATAAAATAGAATTATTTTTTAAATTCAATCGAAACAAAATTAATTCTAAATAGTTAACATATTTATTTGTGAAAAATAAATAAAGATTGAAATAAATTCTTCTTTTTATTTTTTTAAATTGTTAAATAATTTTCATTGTATATTTAACAATAAAATGAAAAAAGAATTTCAAAATAAATATTGAATATTTCTATGAAGGTCAATCAAAGAATAAGACAATATAAATAAGATATGAAAATAAAGATTAATTCTTCACGGATCTATAAAAAATTATTTTTACAATTAATATTTTCTATAAAATATAAAATATAATCATATATCTGTATATATATATAAATAACTAAAATCATTTAAATAAATTGACAAATATTTGACAATATTCAATTTCAATTTGTTTTTCTTTTATTAAGAATTTATGTTATATTTTCATCCGTAGAAAAAATCTCGACCTTGAACTTGAATAAACTACAATTGATAAAATCTACTGAATTTTTCCGAATATGTTCAGGTATAAGTGAAGAAACTATGATAAAATTGTTTAACTCTATATAATGACAATTTTCTATGAATCTTCATTTGTATCTTGTTTATTTTGTTTAATTTGAAAAAAAAATGTTAACATGTAAAAAAAGAAACTCTCTCGAATTATAAAAGTAATCTTTTATATAAAACAATGTGTTTCAAAAGTTCACCGTGAAAAAAAACGGGTAAATAAATTTTAAATAGTTAAATTAATTTCTATAATTTGTTTTCAATATAATTATTTGTTGTTTGAAGTTTGAAGTTTTTCTATAATTTAGTTAATAAAAAAAAAAAATATTGAAAAATAATTGAGATGATTTTTAATATTTAAATTAATTGTTTATGAATATATTTAAAAAACTATTCAACAAATTAATAATCGAATTAATTTATTCGATTGTTTATTTTCTTTTTTAATATAAGTCTTATTAAAATATTTTTCTTCATTTGAATATATTGATAAATGATTTTAATGAAAAATGTTTTTGTCGATAGAAAAAATAAATTTTTCTTTATCAATCTTTTTCGTCAATTTATTCGATAGATTTTATTTTTCATCAACACACTTTATCAGAATAATATATTCATGAGTCATTATTATCTATGTTATTATTCTCCGAATGAAATTTACTTTTAGAACAGTTTAAATATTTAATAGTGGATCATTTTCAAAAACTATGATCAACTTTTTTATTGGTTTTGTTTTCTTCTCTAATATTTAAAAATCTTTCATATCTTTATAGATTTTATATTCTGTAAGCATAGAAATTCATTAGAAAATAAAACTTCAATGAACATACAATCATTATATTCAAAATAATAATTTAAACAACTTCAACTGACCAAAACAAAAAATATTCTTCCTAATTTTGACGGTGAATTTTTGAAAGAGTTTCTAGTAATAAAGATTTATTCGAAGATGAGAAATGTCCTACATTTTTATATGGAGTTTCAAACAAAAAAATACTAACATATACAATGAACGCCTACATAGAATTCTGACTTGCATAATTATAAAAAAAACATATTTTTTAGAGAGAATATCAAAGAATTTTTTTGAATAAATGAGCTGCTAAATAAAAAAGAAAAACAAAATCATGTCGTATATGAAAGATCAGATATGAAATTATATTTGATTTCGATTATTTTTGACGAAAATTGAATAGTTTTTTTGAGGTAAGAAAGATTTAAAACATTGTAGATTGAGAGTTTATTTTCTCTATTCAATGAAAACATTTTTTATTTTAAAGTTCATTTAAAAGTTTTCTTTTCTTTATCGAAATTGACTTTATCATTTATTATTTATAAAAGTAAATTAATTTGAATTAATTGAAAAGTAAAATTTATCGTTAGAAAAGAAAAGAAAAGAAAAGAAAAGAAAAGAAAAGAAAATCTAGATAAATAATAATATATATATTAACGATGAAATTTGTATTGAAACGATTTGTTTAAACGACATAGTCTATATATAAATGATTGATTTAAATAATCGAATTGAAGCCTAGATTAAGATAAATAATGGACGAGAATAATTCAAATCAGACGATTAAATAACATGAAGATAAAAACAAATAAATCAAGACATGTATATAAAGACATGAAAATATGTTCATTCATTTGATTATTTCTATCTATTAACGTCAATTCAGATATTTGTTCGTTACCCTTTTAATTTAAATAATAAAAGAGAAAAAGAAAAAGAAAAAGAAAAAAAACGATTATGTCAAAAAGCAAAACAATGAAATTAAATAAAAAACCAAAAGATCCAAAAGCACCTAAACGTTATCGATCAGCTTATATATTATTTTCCATTGAAAAACGTCATCAAATAAAAGTAATTTCCATTTTTTAATGATGAAAATAAAAAAAAATTTTTATTTATTTTAGAATGAAAATCCTGGTTTATCTTCAAAAGAAATTTTATCAGAACTTGGTGCTCTATGGAAATCAACTGATTCACAAGTATTTTTTTTTAATTTTAATTTTAATTTTAATTTTAATTAATTTATAATTTAGACAAAAGAACATTTTAAAAAATTATCGGATGCTGAAAAAGTTGAATATGAAGAAAAATTTAATGCATATAAAAATGATCAAACAAATAATAAAGAAAATTCTAAAAAGAATAAATCAATTAATAATCAATCAATGGAAGTTAATTCATCAGAATAAACTATTTTTTTTGTTTTTTTTTTGTTTAAATACTTAACTATTTTGTTTTGTTGTTAACTTATGTTTATTTTTTATTTTTATTTTTTATTATATATTTATGAACTTTATTCGATTTATTTAATCAAATTAAATTAGGAATATTTCAAATATTGAAATAATCAATTAAGTTTATTTTTAACAAATATTTTAACTTTTTATCGTTATTATTAAATAACGAATATATATATATTTTATTTAATGATTATTATCATAAGTTAATGATTAATCATATTCTTCTAACGATGAAACTGTTTTCAAGTATTTCATATGTTTCAATTTCAAACTATTGATTACATATAGAAAATCCATAGACTAGAAATAATTCAATATTATATTTATCGATCGATGTTCTTATTTGACTGAAATAGATAAATTTTACTAAAATATTTCTTTAAGATTCAGTTTTTCAAGTTAATTCATATTTCGAACTTTAAACATATGAAGATTACAATTTTAATTGATTATAAAAAATATTTTAGAACTATTTCACGTATCATAAACGATATATAGGAATTTTTCAAAAAAACATTAACATTTTATAAAATCGTATATATTTTCATAGTTCATATATAAATAATGTTACATTACATTGAATAGTTGTGAACATTTTTCTATAATCTATTATATTTATTATTTGAATATAAATTAAGTTTGAAAGTATAATTTAGTTTAAATAAGAGAATTTTTCCAGGTATGTTTTAGTAAAACTTGTGTCGATTTTAGTCAAATAAAAAAATAAATCAATATTATATTGACACTTTTCATAGTCTATAGATCTGAGATACATTATTAAAATATATGCGAGAAAAATACATGAATAAATTCAAAGGATTCTATTGTAAGATTAGAATTTTCATATAGAATAAGCTGTCGAGTTCTCTAAATTAATTATATTGAACGATAATGTTTTTATTTGTGTTTTCTTTCTACTATAGTGACGTTATTTGATTATGGTTTGTTACGTAGTTTGTCAAACCAATATCAGTTTAGATTTGATTTAGTTCTTTGTTAAAATAATTTACATCAACAGATCGATGTCACTTTATCTAATCTCTTTTCTATGAAACAGTCGAATGTCAATTACCCGATTTCTTCAATAGAATATGATGAAATTCTAAACGTGTTAAACTTTCGACTTTGTTTTTTTTTTTTTGGTGATTATTAGACTTTATTTTAATATATATATGTCCAATCATTTTCATAATAAAGAAATTCCATTATTCTATTATGACAAATGAAACATATCTGAATATGACATAAGGCAAAAAGAAATGAGTTCCATTAAAGTAGATTAAAACGTGATTAGAATAACATATCAATAATAATAATAATTTTATTTTCGATTAGTTAAGTCAGATAAGTCGTATTTTATAGATGATAATCCTGTTATTTTATTTAATGATAAATTAATTTTTCCAAAAATTCAAGGGGGAAATAACTGACATTTAGATCATTTAGATCATTTAAATCGTGAAAGTCATTCAAAGTCATCAATAACTCAGTATATTTGAAAGAGGATGTTAGTAAATATTCATCTAGAATCTGTTCACATGTTAACATATCAATATACGCTTCAATCGTGATACAAAAACAATGATTTAACCAAAACACGCATGGAATATAAATATTATTCATTTCAAAAACAAGGACGAGTGGGTATTTTTCGAATAACTTTTGATAGAAGCAAGGCAATGAGGTGCGGTTTTCACCATCAGAAAGAGAAGATCCAGGAGTATCAACATATGCTAAAATCCGATTGGTCAACAATGAACGAATCGGATGCATTTTCGAGGGACATGTTGAGAACGGTACCTTGGACCCATTTCGTAACTTGACTCAATTATTAATTCACATTTGTGGTAGAAAAATTGTCCTCTTTCGATCTATGCATGACAACCATTCTAGCTTGTTTGGTTCAAGAGATACAAGGATTTTTCTGAGACCACTGATTTCAGCCAATTAACTGTGAACCATCCAGAAAACATTTTGGAATAGGGTAACTCACAAAGAGGAAACCAATGAATTTATGACGTAAATAATTTAAATGACCTTTTTTGACTTAAGGCGGTCCCCCTCGGAAACGAACTTTGTTATTTTTCGTCCGATTTCAACCAAATCTTGGGCAAATATTAGTTTAAGCTAGGATAGATTATGGTTCAAATATCTCCCCTAAACCTCCAATATACTAACGAGGTATAGTCAAGTTATTGGTCAAAAGTACCCTGCACGCGGGCAAGCTTTTCGCAATCAGAATACGAGCTAACATGCCGGGGCGTTTTTTAAGTTGTAGAGTACCCTTAGGGCTAGATCCTCACAGAGCCCGATTTTTGAAATTCTCTTTGTTTGTTTTTTAAAAAATCTTTGCCCAAAAATTCTTGAATTCATGATCAAAAAAATCACTGCTAAAAATGAAATATGTAAGTTTTTTGTTTCGTCAATAGAGATATTCAAAAATCAGACGCTGTAAGAATCCAGTCCTAACTGTCCTCTATACAATAAAAAAAATTATCACTTCTATTGAGTCGTTATTAAAAAAACCTTGTCCACGTAAACGTATGCTCGAAAAAAATTGATTTTGAGAAAAAACGGATAAGAAGCTTTTAAAAACCTAATTTTTTTCAATATGGGGATTCAGAAAAACCTATGTAATATCCTTAAATCTCATGATAAAATCAATCAATGATAGTGCATTCGAGAGTAGACATTTTGCTCTATCTAATGAGTTATCAATCACAAAATCGATAAATTTGACCAAAATTGACTTTTCTGGGGGGAGGCTTAAATGATCTGAAAGATCGAAAATCATTATTGTTTTGCATCATGTATCTTGCTTTACATCACATTATTACTTGAGATTTCTACATTTTATATTGANTCGTCGCAAATATTAAAAATCGATTCGAATCTTGGTTTCCTGAGTCGTATTGTAAAAATTGTTCTTTTTTCTTTGTGAGAGTAGATGAACCGGTTATTTGTATTTCTGACATTGATCGAGGATTTGCTGAAAAATTTAGATTTGCAGCACGTTGTCGACAGACGGTGCGCTTCAAGTTGTTGATAGGCGGAAGCTGGCTTAACACTGCAGTAGATGCTGTGGCAATTGATGTAGCAACAATAGAATGCGTGGTGGTTGTTGTTTTAGTCAGATTACGAATTTCAGACCGATATTGACGAATTCCACTTACGCTCGGATTGGGCGCATGATTGTGATCGCCAACTCGATGACAAATTGTGTTATTAGTTGTATGTAATCTAGCTTTACATTTTTGTTTGTTGCATTGCGTGCATTGCCAGTATACTTTATTTTCGTAAGTACGTTCTTCAATGTAATCAAAACCGTTCTCGATCAGAACAGGCTTACCCTTCTCGGTTTTACAGAAAGAAATTGACATGATGTATTCGTATTTTTGATATGATCTAGACGGTGGTGAATTATGAATAATTGTATATGCATAACGACTTCTCATTCTCCGCAGTTTAAATACTTTCAAGGATAATTGATCCTTTTCATATGCTCTGTTTTATCCTTAGTAATCATCACAAATTTAATTAATCAATGTGCACACACCGTCTGTTCTCATAATTGTCTTACACACTTTTATCTTACACACAATCGTCACAGACCCCTACGTATCGACCGTAGCTTTCTATCTATGTTACAACATACTTGTCTTTCGAGGGTTAAAGCTCAGTGATAATCTCGCTGAGTCGTCATGGACTCGAAATCAAGGAAAATAGTACTGCTTGAGAAGTTCCTAGAAAGTGACTCCCCAGGGAGCACGCCTTTTTCTCCCCACTCCGTAAAGTGTGGAGATTCCCTGAAATATTCCCGGGAAATCCCTTGTTTTTAGGAGCTCTTCGTGGATTTTTGGGGATTCCCTGGTAATTCAGCGGAGATTTTACATTTTTTCGGGGACCTCTAGGGGATTCTCGACTAGGGCATGCATTTCCTGGTTACCGGGTAGTCGTATTAACCACTGTACTTGAAAGGGTATCTTCTCACTGTCTTACGACCGGATGGGAGGAATCCAATCGGAACATCTTGGCTTTTTCTTTAAGTATTATTTTCAAGTTACATTAATATAAAACTTTTGACTCATATAAATATTTTCCACATATACATTCAGATTTTGATTGATTTTAATTAACAGGATAATGATAACGATGATAAACTTTTGACTTCACTTAAATATGCATGTTAGATATATTATTCTATAGTAAACAAGTTTCGTGCATTACGACGAGAAGTACGGAAGAGTAGAAAAAAAGGAAAAGCAATGACGATAATAAATGAACTGCACAACTAGACTTCTGCGTGACTACGATTTTTCAGTCACGTCACGTCACGGTCACGAGCTGCTGGTCACGATCACGTTCATAGTCACGAAAATTTTTCGAAACTAGTCACGATCATGGTCATGAAAGACCGTGACCGTGACCATTTTGCAGAAGTCGATCTACAACACAATGAAAACAGTGGGAAGCATTTATTTTATCGTCGATCTTCATCATGTTTCAGTTCGAATTATCAAAAAAAAAAAAAAAAAAAACAAAAATTCAACACTTAATAGAAAAACGAACAGAAATATACCATTGAAAGATCCCATAAAAAGAGATCACACTATGTGTGATTACTATATCGTTTATCGGACAGAGATATTTTATTTGCATGATCATGACGGCTAGAAATAGTTGGAAGAGATGAAGAGGAATTCTTTGAATGATTTTTATGAATCATCATTAAAGCAGTTGTTGTGGAAGAAGGTGGAGTTTTACTAAGAGTTGGCGTTATATGACCACTGGAAGGTGGTGTTGGAGTAGACGGAGAAGGAAAAGCACCAACCACAAGTGAATTATTAGATATTGTTCGTTTGTGTGTTAATTTAGGGGACGATAATAAATCAGCTTGAGACTGAGAACGACCAAATTGAATGTTATTTGTCCGCAATTTCG
The DNA here is from genome assembly GCA_905329745.1 of Rotaria sp. Silwood2. NCBI lineage: Eukaryota > Metazoa > Rotifera > Eurotatoria > Philodinida > Philodinidae > Rotaria > Rotaria sp. Silwood2. Next base: position 2,657,388 of record CAJNSZ010000007.1, on the reverse strand, counting down.
ATAATGTTGTTGACGATGGAGGAACAGATGGAGTATTCGATTTTTGGCGTGATTGATTAGAATCAGTCAAATTCAATGTCTATAACATGTAAATATAATTAGATATTTGGAAGTATTTGAAAAAGTATATTACTCTTTCATTCTGTTTAATTCGTACATGAATATTAGATGAAGTAACATTTGATTCATGTGCGACATTGTTTGAACGTCTCGGTGTCTATGATAAAGAAATTTATTAAAAAATATAAAGAAAAATAAAAAGCCAAAGAATTTCCTTCATTTGTCAATTGAAAAACAATGTAAAAAAAATAACCTTAAGAGTATCAGATGTAAATCTATTTGTTTTAACATTTAATTTAGTTCGATCAGCAGTTGATCGTCGTTCTGGTGTATTAGCTTTAATTTGATTTGATGTTGGTTTTATTTGATGATTAGCATGATTTTGTTTAGTTGGAGTTGAAGGTAATAGTGTTTCCGATTGATCATTTGATGATGATTGCAATATTATCTCATTACTACTTGCATTTAATAATGTTGTAGGATTGTTTTCTGACATTGTTCGACGTCGTTCATTTTCAGCTTGAAATTCTTTCATCATTGTTATTATATCTTTAGCTGGTCCTTTATCTGATCGACCCTAAATATAATAAGAAAAGAAATAAGAAAAGAAAACAACGATCTTTTTATTGAAATCTACCGTTAACCATGGATGTACAGTTAATTCACCCATCGTTCGACGATGAACTGTATCATAAACAAGCATTCCTTGTAAAAAATCAAGTCCTATTAATGAAAAATATAAATTAATCAAAATAAAGAGATTTTTTCCATAGAATAATAAAAAAACCTTCTGAAGATAAATTTTTAAATTTTTCAGAATCATATCGAAGTTTTTGCGAACGAATTATTTCAAGTAAACGTCTTTCATCATTAGCAACATAAGGATGACGACCACAAATTCTATTTTTATTATTATAAAGCAATATTGATCAAATAAAATTTGAAGACTTACAAATAATACATTATAATTCCTAAAGCCCATACATCACAAAGAGCACTATAATTTTTGTTGTCGAGTATTTCTGGTGCCATATAACTATTCAAAATAGATAATTACTAATCTTGTTTTATATTTTATAAAAATCAATATCTTACAGTGGCGTTCCACAATAATCGTTAAAAAGTGAATCAGTATTAGTAATACTCTTTTTTGAACTTAAGCCAAAATCAGTAACCTTTATTATTTTTTTAAATATATTATATAAATTATTTTAGATAAAAACAAAGATAACATACTCGAATATCAAATTCATCTGTTTTACTTTTTGGAGTATTTTTTAATAAAATATTTTCTAATTTAAGATCACGATGTACAATATCTATAGAAAATAGAAAAAATATAGAAAAATAAATAAATAATAAAAGAAAATTGAGCTTAACCCATTTTATGAAGATAATACAAAGCACTGACTAATTTCGACATAATTTGTTTAACAGTTTCTTCTGGTAATGGACCAATTTTTTTTAGATGCATACCTAATTCACCACCTTCACATAATTCAACGATTAAATAAAGATTCTAAAATCAAAACTTTTCCATTGATAACTCATTCTATTTGAACCGAACAAAATAGATTGTGATTTTTTTTCTTTCAATATGAAATGAGTCATAAATGAGGAAAAACTAAATAACCTGAGATGATTCAAGTACTTCATGAAGTTGAATTAGATTCGGATGATTAACTTCTTTTAATAATTTAACTTCATTATCAAGACTTGACGCTTTAAATTTATTTCCAGGCTAAAGCAAAAAAAATTTAAATTAACAAAAATAAATGAAAATTTTTACTTTTTTAGCAATTGTTTTCATAGCATAAAATAAATTTGTTTCTTTATTTTTAACACGATAAACAGTTCCAAATGAACCTTCACCTAATTTATTTGCAACATCGTATTTTGTTTCGAGTATTCCATCATCATAAAGACGTGTGTGAGTTATCTGACGAGTGGATAAAATGGAAAATGGTTTATTTGTTCCTTTTGCCATTATACCAAGATAGACGGTCAAAAGCACTAAAACAAGTAAAAAAAAAAACTAAGAAATTCTAACTTATTTAAACCTTTACTAACAACGTCTTTGATGACGAATGATAACAATAGTAAAGGATGTTTGACGACCAAAACATTCATTAACTTCTCCTAGGTAAATAAAAATAAAAGAAACCTTACGGCTTGAAATTCTCTTTAATAAAGGAAAAAAAAAGAACTTCAATTGGTCACAACCATCGAACAATTCTTTTCTACGGCAAAACAAAAAAATTTCTTTTTCTAACTCAAACCGCCGTCATTCTTACAAATAATCATCGTTCGCATAGTAAAGTGTAAGAAAAAGCTGTGAATTTATGTGCGTATTAGTACCTCTGCTTTGCTCAAACACATAAATTCACAGAGAAATATTTCTCACGAAACCAACTATAATAAGCATTTTGTTTTTCTTTTAAAGTAAAGAAAAGTAATGGTATTGCTCACTTCAAACTATGAAAATGTTATTCAAAGTCTCAATGTTGAAATTGGCATACTCTAATTGATGTACTCGACAATGAAACAAATATGTAATCGGATATTCATAGCGATGTCAAATTTCTCTTCGTTTTTTTTTTAAATCAAAATATTTTCCTTTCATATTACACTAATGAGAAATTTTATTTTATTTGACGCTTTTCTGGTTTAATGTAATCATTTCACTCGATCTCTTGCATCTCATTTATGATGAAATAAAAATTATTTGACTAAGATGATATCAGTATTCTGATATATATCTTTTTTTTATTACGAAATATTTTTTATGATTTGTTTATCTATGAAAATAATAATGGTGTTCGAACTTTTTTGTTAACATATCAATTTCTAAGTACGTCATCAAAGGCTGCTAAACAGATTATGTTAAAGATAATATTAAAAGATATCAACTGTCTTGATTTCAAACGCATTCACCTTTTTGTACTCTGATAGATAAACTAACTTCGTTAACGAATAAATATTGGTTTAAATTTTGATATATGATAGAAAAGTGCATATATATTTGAGCATTACCTTTCGTCACCGTATCAAAAAAATAAATTTTGAAAAAGTCTGATAAATGAAAAGAATTGTAATATATGAAAATGTGCGTATAGACGTCAATATCTATGTTATGGCATTTTATTCCATTAAAATTCCCACAAGTGTCGATCCGCTCAATCGTTGTTATTGTTACTTTTCATTACATTATTTTCCTGTTGACACACGACAGCAAACCCACCGACAATTTCCGTTTGATCGATCGATCTGAGAGAAAGAAAAAAAAAAGACGTATGTTAAAAGGTTTCATAATTCAAACATAACCTCCATACATATACATTAATCATCATCACCATTGCATATGTTTTTTTCCTTTTTGTTACCTTAGTTTTATGTTTTGAAAAGTTCGATTCATAAATATGAGAAAAAATTAGTTCATTGATATGTCTAAAAACTTATTTTTTCAGCAGTCAATATTATTATTTATATTGTGAACATTGTAGATGTCACTTTTTCTTTAAGGTTCATTAAAACTATTTTTTTAAATTTCTCATCAAGAATTATTAATATTCAGAAGAAATTTTTGAATGAAAGTATCTTGCTGAAATTCGATATAAATATAAAATGATGAGTTATGAAATCCCTATTGGTTAGTTATATCTATGTTGCATAAAAAAAGCAAACAAGCAAACGGAGGATTTAAATTAGTAGTTTCTAAAAAATAAAAATTTAGTATCAAGATGAGTTGTGATGTTGATGGTCTTCTTGAATTTCTTCTTTATGTTGGTCAAGCAAAACGAACATTTCGTACAGGTTGGGTGTTACATGGTGTTGAAAAAGTTGAAAGTGTAGCTGATCATATGTATCGAATGGCTGTGATGTCACTTTTATTACCAACTGTATCAGAAGAATCAAAAGTTCGTTGTATGAAATTAGCACTTGTACACGATTTAGCTGAATCAGTTGTGGGAGATTTAACGGAATTTGATGGAATACCTAAAAGTGAAAAACATCGAAGAGAAAGTGAAGCTATGCTTTATTTAACAAGTTTATTACCAGCAGATGTTGGAAGAGAAATATTTTCTCTTTTTAATGAATATGCTGATCAAAAAACAAATGAAGCAAATCTTGTTAAAGATTTAGATATATTTGATATGCTTTTACAAGGTAAATTAAAAACAAATTGATTGAATTTTTATTAAACAAAGTTTATTGTTTAGCTTATGAATATGAAAAACTTCAATGTGAAGATGCATTTTTAGAAGATTTTTTTGATAGTTCGGTTAATAAAATAAAAACGGATATTGTTCGAAAATGGCTTAAGCAATTAGTAGAATGTCGATCATCAGGAAAACTATTTCAATTACCATCTGATTCGAATCTTAATACAATTCTTAAACATATTCTTTATGATGATCAAGGTTTGTGCTTTTGTTTTCATTAAAGAGAAACAAGAAAAACAAACAGAATTTATTTTTTATTTTAATGAATAGGAACATTCTTATATAAACTTCCATCATCTAATATTCGTGAAAAGACAAATCGTTTTATTTCTAATCAAAATAAAATCGATAATCCATCATTAGATACAACGGAACTTTTGACAAATCTTGTCAAAGATATAAAACATCAACATTAATTAAACATTTAACTTTTAAAATAGTTTACAAACAAAAAATTTATTAATTAGAATTTTAAATTGGTTTTTTGCTTTTTTTAATTTGTTTTTGCTCATATTGACAGTTAGTGATGGGTGTCTATATTATCATTACATATTGTTCTATTGTACAGTATTATTTTCTTTTTATTTCCATTTTGTGCATAATAATAAAAAAGCATAAATGTAAACGCTTTTAACTCTATATTTTAGATTTTAAGTTTTTTTTTTTTAATAAAACATAACTTAATTAATTTGAATGTATAATAAACGATTATTTGTAAAAATTTGAATTCAACGATTCAATCTTCTAATATTGTAAATAAGCAACATGATCGAAGAGAAAAAGATTTATCAAAATTTACTAATGAAAATAATTAGTCAATTAAAAATAATACATCATTATCATTACAATCATTTGTAAATGATATTCCATTTGAATTTAATTCAAAATATCGAACTATTATTGTTGTAAGTCTTTTTTTTTACGAAAAAAGAATTCGTTCTATCTTTTATTTCATTTTAAGTCTAATAGAGATATTCCTGAATATGATAATACCAGTAAAATTCATGATATTCTTTCAAAACTGGTAATTTTTAAAATGCTTTCAATTTCAAAATAAGATTTATTTGAAATCTAAATTCATTTCACATTAGAAAACAAAGTTTTGTTAGAAACATTAGAAGATTTGAAACGTTAAATAAAAAGAAATTCAAGTAGATATTTTACGGGAACAAACATCATCGTCAATAACAAATACTGCTAAGTTCGATTATATTAAAACAATGTTATTAAAATAAAGAAAAAATTTTCTTTTTTTGATTTAGTTGTCAATTGTCAGATTCTTCATGTGTATCAACAAATATTCTCTCTGTAAATCATCCCTCATCTTCTTCACATCGTAGTTTATTATCAAAAATTGATCATAAATCAGTTATTGATACTTTTATTCCACTAAAAATTGTTTCTTCTTATTCATCTTCATTTTGTTTGACTTCTGTACGTGATATATATTGGTCATATAATAATCAACAAGAATATAATATTCCAATGTCAATTAATTCAAGTAAATTATCATCGAATCCAGTCAAACAATCAAATAATTCATTTAATAATTGTAATTCAATATACAAAAATGATTTAGCAGCTATATTTGATGAATCATTAACTTTTGATGATTCATTTCATGATGCAGAACTTAAATTATTTATATTCAGTCATTGGATTAACTAATACTATTCAACGATAGATTAAAAATTTTATTTTTTTTTTTCTTTATCTTTCTTTTTGATTTATTTAAAATCAATCAATAAAAATCTGTTTGAAAAATTCTATATCCATGTTAATATATTTTAAATTATAATTATAGAAAACGAAGAGAAGAAGAAGAAGAAACAGATAATTATAGGAGAAAAACAATATGCAAACATATATACAAATGCAATTGACTATGAAGAATGTTATCAAAAAAAAGATAAATTGATCATGTGATGGTATGTAAATCATATAGGAATATTTTCTAATTAATGTTCTTTAATGAAATGTATCATTATGACATTTCATATTAATCATATTTTTAAGAAAGTTTGTCATAGAATATTATTAAAACTAATCTACCATGATAAGACAATTCAGTTTTTGAATAATTTCTTTTCTAAAATATCGTTTGAAACCTCCGAATATGTACAAGAAAGACTAAAATATAATACAATTGTTACTTTGCAATTAAACATAAAAAAGTCAATTGGTTTTGAAATAGCTAAATATACGTCGTAGGCTAAACTAGAATAGAATGATTAGTAATTTAAATCGCTACTGACTCTCACTAATTTCATGGCATAAACATAGTGAAAAATAATATGAATATTAACTAAATAGACAATAAACCTTTTTTTATTTCTTCACAACTCTACAACAAATAATGTTTTTATGATGATCTGTCGAACAAAAAACTAGATTGTTTCAATAAGCATCCTGATTGTTGTAATATCCTCGTTTACCTAAACAAGAGACGTCGTTGATAGTGCCTTGACGATAAAGTTTTAACGCAGTGTTCATTGGTATTTCGTGTAAACCGATTAATTGTACATAAATGAGTTTATCAAGTGTAACAGACGAGTGCACCGCCAAAACATTCGTTGTCTATCATTCATCAATATTTCTATGAGCACATATAAGTTTATTGCTTTTATTTAAGTATTATCATTTTCGTCATCTTCTCCAATGTTTGAATATTTCTAACGTAGATCATCCTTTTACTGAAAATCAGATGTTTTATTGGACAAATTTATTATAGTTTGATCTAGGCGAAATTTTGATTAGTCTGAAAAAGGAATAGGGCAATCTTGGATTTGACTGACCATTCTAAATCAGGTCCAAGTTTAAACGAGGCAATTCTAGAATCCTAGATTGATTTACAACATATCTTTTTTTTTTGTAAGCCATGTGCTAAGATATAATCAAGAAAATCTTCTTTTGATAAAGCTAAGCATTTAAAATAGTTTACATAGATTATATTCGATTGATTGACCTTTCAATTATTTTGATATGTAAATTAATTTTCAATCATAAATTTACATTAAAGTTTAAAACGAAGATAAGAATGATGACAATCAAATTTTATGTTTGATAAAACCTATTAATGTTAAAACGACGAGATTTTTCGAAATAAATCTGTATATGAAGTTAATCAATCAATAATTCATTAGAATTCATTATTTATTGATATTGAATATCGGTTTTTGTACCATGAACAAGCAATTAATCTAATCACTCTTGATAAGAATATGCAAATTAAGATAATAGCCAATAATAGAATAATTCGAAAAGTAAATTCTATTTTTATTCGTTATCAGATATTAATCTTGATTTATTCAAAGTTATTGAATTTCGTCAAAATATTAATACGCATAAATGATAATACTTAAATAAAAGCAATAAACTTATATGTGCTCATAGAAATATTGATGAATGATAGACAACGAATGTTTTGGCGGTGCACTCGTCTGTTACACTTGATAAACTCATTTATGTACAATTAATCGGTTTACACGANTGTAATAAAATATAGAAGAGCATGTAAAGACAATGATAAATAAAGAATTACTTTGTCATTTCGTATTCCAATCGCTGCTCCCACAGCACTGCAATATCCACTATTATTGTTCTTCAGTCCCAGTTGAATGAGTGTCTATCAGAGAGTTCGAGGATCAATATGAGAAATACAGTAAAATCTCTATTACTGAACACCCCTCCTTAGTGATCAACCTGTGATACTAAACGCTCTCCAGTCCCCCCGAGCGATTTTTGCTGGTTTTGACCCCCTCCTTAATGAAACCCTCGCGATTCTGAAAGTGAACACTTTTTTATGGTCCCAACTGTATAATTTTCCTCTGTAATGTGAACATTATAGAGAGCGCCGTTAAAATTTGAATTAACACAATGTATCTCATTGGCTAGTTTTGTGATTGGCTTAGAGAGAAATAGAGAAAAAAAAATCATTTTCAACCTCGTCTATACACAATTGAATTACGTCTTGTCTGTTTATATGTTAACGTTTAATTATAAAATATGTCAACTCGTCATGAACTTTGTTTAGAACAAAAAATTAACCTTATAAAAGAGAAAGAAAATGGACTTTCTCATCGACTATTAAGTGAAAAATTTCATATTTCAATTGGAGCTGTTTCAAATATTTTAAAAAGAAAATTAGAATACACAAATGATTACGAATTGAACAGAAATAAAAAATAAAAAAAAAAAATTTTTTGCATGATCCCCCTCCTATATGATCACCCCATCATTATGAACGATTTAGGAAAGACCCAGTGGTGTTCAGAATAGAGAGGTTTTACTGTATCTGTTATTTTATTAAGTAAAGTTAAGCAACAAAAAAGAAAAGAAAGAAAAAAACAGTAAACAAACAACAGCTATTTCAGTATTATTCGATTATTCTTATGCGGAATAGCAAGCGCATAAATTATCTTTTCATAATCAATACAAAAATCTCTCTCAATTGCTAATAATGATAAATTACTGAGTCTATTGTCGGACATACTGTTATATGCAACAGTTTTAATGAGCTTCATTTTACTAAAATTTCTTTCTATTCTGGTTGATGGTACTGGAATTGCCATTGCACCGATAAGAAGTGGTAGAATGCTTGGAAACGCTTGTTTTAATGGTAAAACTTTATACAAGAAAAAAAAGACACATGTTTTAATAGTAATTATTAGATTTTTATTTTTTCTCGGTGGCCGGGCAGCGCTCGGCCTAGCCCACCTCTGGTTACGCCACTACTTCGATGGTATCACTGTATTTAGTAGTGCTTTTTTGTACAAAAAAACCTTGCTTTCAATAATCAGCTTGCCATTTCTGACGCTTTTAGTCTACTGTTATAGTGAAAAACAACAGTAGCTTTGACATCTTTATATTTTGCCATTTCAAAATCGATTACGATAATCCAAGGACACCTTTTTTCTCTGAATATTATAGAGAATTTAATGGCGTATCTTTAAAAGCAATCTAATTTTTATCATTTTTCTGTGGAAAGTAAATGAAAAATAGATATTATTTTCAATGTGTTTGTTATTTTCAATATAATGGGAAGTAGAAACCTTTTTTACATATTTTCTTTCAGTTTTCTAAAAATTCGTCAACAGAAGGCAATAGGATTTTTTGATACAGTTGTTTTAGAGGGCGCCGACAACGCATTTAAAAAAAATCATGATTTTAGCATTTGTGCATGCAAAGATACAAAATATACTTTGTTGATAACATTTTGGGGCATCCGGTTTAATTCATAATGAGATCCTAAAATTTTCTCAAATATTGAGCCTCCCCAAGCCTCCCCTTTCATTTCTTAGGGGAGGCTTGGCCTCCCCAAGCCTAATGGCTCCGTCGCCTCTGTAACCGCAATATTTATCAGTCTATTAACAGTTTTCTACATCAGTCATTTTTTGTTTTTAAGTTTCTTTTTAATAGTTGGCAACAAAATGTAAATAGATAGTCAGAGTTATTTGTCAAATCCTTGACATGTCAACAAATAAACCGATTTAAGAAAAATTTATTACACTTTACTCAATCTAGGATAATTTTAATTAGAGAGTTTTACAAAGTAATCGATATAAATACCAAATTAACCTGTATTAAGTAGTGATTGTCCATCAGATCCACCAATTGCATAAAGAAATCCATCAAGTACAGTAACAGCTATACCCAATCTTTTCGTGCCCATAGGTATTTTACGAGTCCATCGTTGAACTGATCGATCATATCTTTACAAAATGAGAAATAATAAATAAACAAAAAATTTCTTTTTTTTAGAAATCTAATTTACTTTTCAACAAGATTTAAACAAGAAATTCCATCTTGTCCACCAACAGCAAAAAGACAACCATCAAGTACAGCAACACCAACACTTATTCGACATGAACTCGTTGGTGCTACATCATTACTCCATTGATTTGTTTGAGGATCAAATCTTTAAAAAACAAATAAAAATAAAAAAGACTAAAAATCTTTTAAATAATAAACCGTTCAACACTGTTCAAATAACTAACACCATCATGACCACCAACACCATATAAAAGATTATTGAGTACAGCAACTTCAACTCCACATCTTCGTTTTGACATTGGTGCAACAGCTCGCCACTCATTCGTTGTTGGATCAAACATTTCAACACTTGCTATTGCATCACCAGAACACCAACCACCAACTATTTTTTAGACACAAAACAATAAAAATATTTTGTTGAAGAAAAAAACATTGTTTAAAATAAATTAACAAACCAGCAAAAAGAACTTCAGAAGATTTAATTGGTTTTCTTCGTCTTGTTCTTGGTCCTTGCATATTTAGTCGTTCTTGTGGTAATAATAAATAATCTTTAGCTTCATCAACTAAATCTCGACATGTTTGATCGGCTCTAATTAATGGATCTGAACTAACTGTATTAACAAGAAATCTAGCACTCATTAATGAAAATTGAACATGTTCTAATATCTAAACAAACTTTTCATTTATTCTATTTAATAAAAATTTAAAAAAAAAGAAAAAACTTACTTTAGGTAAATATTGTTTTCTTTGTTGAACATCACATGAAACCCATTGCATAACAGCATTAAAAACATCTTCACTTGTCATATTTAATTCATCACTTGGTATAATATCAATCAATTGATTTATTGGTAAAAATAAAAATTCTTCACTTTCTTTAACATCAATAAAATGTTGTTGTGTATAACGATCAGCAATGCGCAAAAGTTCTCGACATGAATGTGTATCCGTAAATGCTCGAATATCTAAACAATTTGTTGGATCACGTTGTTTTTGAAGAAATTCACAACATGTTATTTGAACTTCTTCAATCTAAATGAAATTAAAATATTTTAAAAAAAAATGCATTTTACAACATATTCAACAAGATAAAACTTCGTTTTTTTCTGCATCTTTAAATTCCGTGTTTCATGGGTGAAGAAACAAAACAAGATGTAATCGACTTTGGAGTCCGTTAAAGTTGATTTATGTATGCATAAGTACTTGCCAACTACTGTTAATCAGCTATTTAAAAAACAGTATTGTTACATTGTTAGTCTGGATATAAGATAAGATTTAATACACTTAATTACATTTAATTGAATTATTTTTATCTCTATCCATCTTATTTACAAGAAAACAAAAAGTATTGTTTTAGATGCATCTGATTATTTAAATAAATACAATAAGATGAGTCATTTGAATTCATTTTAGATTCACATCCAATGAGCTCAATTAAAAGTACGAGTTTGAGATGATCAATGCGTATCCAAGCGAGTTCTATATAGGGATGTGCACGCGACCAAAAAACATTTTCTGGTCCCGATCAAAGATTTGCATACAGTTTCGTCTACTTCTTTCTAAAATTATTGTTTCACTGCGCATTTTGTAGAAAAATGTTTACTCTTTCTGCCTATATATTTTAAAATACCTTAGATGTCTTCATTATCGATTAATTTAGCAAATCTTTGACCGGAACCAGAAAATTTTTTTTGGTTCCGTCCACATCTCTAGGTAGTTCAGATTTTATGAATGTTTCAATAATGGATATCGTAGTTATCTCATAATGGGACGTGTTTTTGAGTCTGAAAATCTCTTGTATAATTTCAATTGATCATCTTTCAGTTTTGTGAGATGTCTCCTTTCTTTAAGTTAAAAACTTGTTTATATTTCTGTTCGCTCAATAGAAATAGATATCGTTTCATTTTCCAGACTGCCTATTAATTCCATAACAGAAAGAAGCCGAACAGAATGTATTCAAGTATGTCCATTTCCTATTCACTAGTTTCTGAACAGCTGTCTCCCATTAATGTCCATGCGCGTATATTTTTTGGCTTATGAAAGAAACCCGATTGTTCATTGATAAAAAAGAAAACATATAGAACCTTTGGAATTAGATACATCAAAAAAAATCTTACAGTTATACAGCGTAAAAGAATGACCTAATCTATTCGCTGATTTACATTATTATTACATGCTCGTTCGAACAAGATGGGCTTCTATTCTGTGAAGGCATTTAGAGATTGACGCATCTTTACAATTACAGAGGAAAGAATTTCAATTTAACGTTTTAGTTTTTTTTCGGTTTTCAGCAAACTTCTTTCATTTCGATGTTCTACGTCTTTTGATATCTACTTAATTATGAAATAAGAATTTACGAAATAGTTTCTATAGAAATTTTCTGGGCATTAAAATTTTTTATTGACAGTATATAGTTGTTCGTAATGCAAGAATCAAATGGGTACAATATATTGGGTATTACTATTCAACAGATATAAACTAACAATAATATGTAAATAAGTAAGTTATGAATATGTTAACATCTTAGGTTATTCTACAATTTCATTATTGAAATGTTGACATTTTCGAAAAAGATAAAGTTTTTCTTTCCAGAAAATATTATTTCAAAAACAATGTAGAATAAATATTTCACAAAACGTTAAAGTGTTCGTTTTTTTTTATTATAATAAATTTTCTTACTTGAAGAATACAAGCTGCTGGTAATAACATTTGAATATTTTTTTCATCAACAACAATTCTTGAAGTATAACAATATTCAATTAACAATTCCATGGCATACTCATCAATATCACGAATAATTATTTCTGTTTGTCGACTTTCAGCTAATTCACCAGTAAACATTGCTTTAAAATAAGGACTATATGCTAAAGAAAAGAAATAAATTTTATTTGGAATTAAATCAATCCCTATACCAGAAAGAACAGCTCGATGACAGAGATATGCGATCCACGGGTTTCAACCCGCGGGACCACGTGGTGACGGGCGGGCGGGGGGATAAAAAGTTTAGAAATACTCGGGACGGGCGGGTACCGGTATTGTTCGACACACGGACGATCCGAGGCGGGTGAGATTGTGTAAAAAAAGGTCGGAGCTTCGGGCGGGCGGGGATTGATGTACACGGTTTCGGGCGGGTAAAGAATTTTTTTGGAGCTCGTAGAAGATCGTCAAAAATTACTGAGAGTTATCGTTTTTTGCCATATGCAGTTAGGAATACATACTGATTGGTTACTTATTTTCAGCCTGTTAACTACAAGCTAACTTGTTGCTTTTTTCTTTCTTTGGCCCCGTCTTTACTAGAAAAATAATAGTATTAAATTCTTATTCAATCTATTCAATCGATGTGCATCTACATTCGAAAGTTAGTGCATCAATCAGAGTCGCTGTCTTCGACATCATGTGTTGCTTTATTTAGTTTAATGATAGAGAAGTCGCCAATCGGAAATCACGTCGTTTTAATTAGTGACTCGAGTCGAGGTCTGATTCGTGCATTAACTTTAATACACTTTCGAAAAGTGTATTAAAGTTAATATAGTTTTGAAAAGTGTCATAAATGTGTTTTAACGCTTCAGCCAATCACATGTCGTAATACACTATTAACTTTTGTAGTGAAGACCAGGCCTTTCTTTATTCTTTCTCATATTGAACTTCGATAATCGGAGTTCGATTATTCTTTTGTATTAACGAGCGAAAAAAGAAACTAAAATTTATTTGTCTTTTAGGATTAATATTTGGAATTTATTCTCTCTTTTATCAAAAGTAATTGTTATGATTCGTTGGTCGTATGAATCATACAGGACAATGCAGCGAGTTGGAACGACCACAGAACGAAGAAAAAGATCCTTGATCAGTGGACTGGTGAACGATGACTAAGCGTTCATTTCTAAAGCTTAGATAATTCAACACACTTATGCATTATGTAATGCACACCTGTTTTGAAATAAAAACTTGATGTAGAAAAAAAGCAATATTAGGCTAGTTGTGAAAAAAATATATGTGTTGGGTGAATCAATTTTTTCGATTCATAGCTTATCCTAATAGTGGCTAAGTGCATAGCAACCTATGTGAAGATAGAGCAACGAATGGTTTTGGCGGTTGAGATCTTTTTTTAATTTCATACTTGGTTTAGCATGTCAGCTCGTTGTGGTATTTGTTTAAAAATCACAAGAAATTACAAACAACGTTTACGTTTAGTAACAAATGATGCCGAAGCTAAAATTCAATACGGTTATTATTCTCTTCATAAAAAGGACTTGAATAGAAATCTCTTGAATACAAAAGTTCATCAAAAATGTTATAGAAAATATCAGGATCGATGGTACAATCAATCAATTAGAAATAATAAATTAAGTAACGTTTCCACAGCTGTGGAAGATGAAGTTATATTAGTAGATGATGAAAATGATGTACCTGAAGAAAATTCGTCATTAAGCATTCATAATATCGATGATTGTAATGAAAATCATGGTGAACAAGATGATCATGTTAGTTCATGTAAATCTTTATTTTCAGCACGAAATATCTCAAATGAATCAACTTTTCAAAAGAATCAATCTGCACTGAGTGATATTTCAAATATCGATTATTCTTCACGCAATGAAATTAGTTGCAATACCCCAGTTCGCAATTCTGATACAGAAGATTTACCATTCAATAACATTAACAGTGAAGACAGTATACTCTGAAAGAAAAAAAGGAGTACTGCAGAACCTTTTTATGGTTCTGTAGCTCATGCAGAACCTTTTCAAGTTCTGTATGAAAGTACAGAACTATCAATAGTTCTGTCCAACAGTACTGAACTTTGGAAGGTTTAGGAAAAAGATTCAAAACCATCAAGAGTTCGGTGTCGAAGAATACTGAACCGAAAAGGTTTTGCACAATGACATTGAACCTAGTTAGGTTCTGTCAAAAAATGCTCAATTCTAAAAAAAGTTCTCTATTCAAAAATAGTGAAGCGGAAAATATTTTCACTTTTCTGCTCAATTCTTCAACGTGGTACAGTTCAAACGTGCTGCCATAAAAGGATTTGAGAGAAAAAATATGGTGCAAGATATATTCATTATGAAGTCTTTTTTCAACAAGTTGGCAGAAAAGATTTTTTCAAATGTAATTTAAGGTACATTCACTAGAACTATCTTATTGCATACTTTCTTCTTTCTTTTACTTTCCGATACGTTATTGTACTATAACGGCCGACTTTTTCAGTCGCTCGCGAATGCTTTTTGTACTTAAACCGTTGAGATGGCGTGAATTTTCTTTTCTTTTCAAGTAATTTTACTTTCTTTACATTGTTC
Source organism: Rotaria sp. Silwood2 (assembly GCA_905329745.1). Taxonomy (NCBI): domain Eukaryota; kingdom Metazoa; phylum Rotifera; class Eurotatoria; order Philodinida; family Philodinidae; genus Rotaria; species Rotaria sp. Silwood2. Next base: position 2,642,042 of record CAJNSZ010000007.1, on the reverse strand, counting down.
ACCTGTTCCCCATTTCCGGAAAAAGATTGAAACAAATCACCATCAAATCCACAACGCCTAACTAATATATGCTAAATCTGGTAAATAACTATAAAGGCAAATAATTCTATCATTCCTATTTAGTAATCCAAATGCTTTGATATAAATTTTCTCAAGTTTTTTCATTTACTCTCTTATTATTAATGTATCATAAGCCAAACCTCTACTGCTCCAGTTTTACAATACAAAAGTATACATATATTTTGATCAAATCAATCAACCCACCCGTTTACCGATTGAAAATGAAAACCATATACACTGTTCGTTTACAGCAATCATAGATTATGCTTAATACTACATTACGACTATCCAAACAATTCGACGACTCTAATGAAGCTCCGATAATATTGTTAAGTATCGCATGCGTCAGCTGTAAACGATTTGTTATCGTATTCTCGTTTTCTATCGTGTTTGTTCTAAAACACTTGTTAACGCCAACAAAAATAACCCATTCAATAAAACATCTAATACTATGAAATTCATCAACCATATCATGCGCAGTTAAAATATCCAGACATGTCGTTGAACTTCACATGTTACAAATAAGATAGAGAATTCAGTGAAATCCGTATGAATCCAAGGATATAGAACTAAACATGTAGTTTTACGAATACACAAATAACCGAATAGCCATAAGGAAGTCCATATAAAGCTATTAGTATACTGACATAAATAAAATGGTCAAGATATAAGAGTGTAGTCGTAAAGGCATACTCAAAATAAAAGAATTGCTATGGTATATATATAAAGGGTATAGATAAAGAGGTGTAGTTATAAGGTGCAGTATTAAGGATAGAGAAATA
>CAJNSZ010000007.1:2594506-2641144 GCA_905329745.1 Rotaria sp. Silwood2 | reverse complement strand
CATTTGTTATTGCTTTTCGAGCATTAGTAAATAGAAATGTTCGTTGTTTTTATTTATAAAATTTTCCTGTAGTTTAAAATTTCTTTTAGAATGTCAATTGTCAATCTACAAATCGATAGTTAATCAATATAAATATAATACTTCGATTTCTTGTACAAAATTTAACTGAAGATGCTATATTAACACGATAGAATGATGCTTTATCATCAGTTAATGGAACGCGATATGAAACTTTTAGTGGGTAAGTATTCGAAATGATTTTATTTATAATTTAAAAACTATTATTCTCGTTTTTGTTTTCAGAGCTCTTCTTCGTGTTTTACATGACATAATATTATGAATTTTAACTAATACTCGACAATTATGTGGTCAAATCGATATGACATTAGTTTCTCTTGCATCCGATTACCTTTATGTACTTATGTATATTATGGACTAACTGAACAGATAAAAACTGGTTTCTATCAAAGTCAAAAGAGATTAAGCTTTGATCATAATCTATATGATAGTAACATATCACCCATTAATTTGAAGATAAAACTTTCCTGCAATTCATTAATTACTAATGAGCTAGCGAAAAACATTTGACTTTAAAATTCCTATGCTTATATAAAATCTATAATTTTATTTTAGTTAAACAATTTTGAACAATTGTAAATGATTTTTGTCAATTATGAATTCATGATGAAACTGTACATCGTCTTGATACATTTTCATATTTAACTATTTTAAGTGAATGTTTTAAATTATTATAATCATCATTTTATATACCATTATTATTAAAATGAATACATATTCTTAATATGCTTGATTATACATAAGAAGCATGGTAATCATCGATATTAACACCATCATCATCAAGAATACTTTTTATCTATAAGTGGTCAATTACAATCTTATTGTGATTTAATATGTCATCATGAATTATATGTTGAACATTTTACATCAATAACAACACATTATCAATTATTATTATTATTATTTTTTATTTGAACAAAGTGATATATGTACATAATTTATTTGATCTTATACATCATATCATTTATTCGTTTGTGAAGGAATAACATTTAGATGAAAGTGGTCTTGTATTAGTTTTATTAATTGAACAATTTCTTCCATTACCATATATATATATATATCTGTATTATGTTTAGCTGAATTAATTGTTTATGATCGTATTGAAATGATGTTAGCACTTGACCAACAAACATTAAATAAACAATTATTACCTAAATATTTACCATTAATTTTATAAATATTATCAATCGATATTATTAAAGAAGATTTTAATAATCTTAATTATCCCAGGGATATAACAAGAAAAATTTATGCACAAATGCTTAAAAATGTAACTTATAAAAAATGATTACCATTTATGATGTCATCAGTATGTTTTAGTTTAATTTATCAAAATAAATATATATATATATATGTATAATGAAAATTTTAATCCAATTAAAGGAAAAATGTATGTTTTACTTTGACATTGTTTATGTGTCAGTAATAGATGAGACTTTTGAATAATTGAAAACTTCGAAAAGTATTTTGAAAGAGAAAATATGCAAAATTTCAGGTAATACAAATCGTAAAGGAAAGCATTTAAGCTACATTAGTACAATGACCGAATAATTCCTCTCGAATCTCATTGATCAAATTCTCAGTCGTGCTATTTGTACTGTTACAATTAAAGAAAACGACGTCTTTCTAATATTATATCTCGTAAGATCTTTTCGATTGTGTTATTTATTTGCAACTGAAAATAATATTTAGAAATAAATTGCATTCGAGAATTTCGACAAACTTTCTATAGGTTTAAATTCCTGGACTCCGAAAACGTATTGGGTTTTTTACCATAGCATAAAGTTTTTAAGATGATTCTTATAGTAAATGAAAATTGATTTGAGACAATAAGAATCAATATAAATCTGTTATTTTTTTGTTTCCCTAGGATTTTGTATACTTATTAAATGTCTCATTGTCTTATCCTTGGTATTTTATCAACACAACGATCAATATGAAATGATACAAATTAAAATGATGTTGAAACAACATCTAATACAATTTATGTAAAAAGTCTTTTATCATGCTGTAATAATCAATCATATTAAATTGCATTAATAGATTCTATATCAATGTATTTTGATAAAATACAAAATCATGTTGAATTTTCAACAGGTGATATACGTGATTTATTACGTTTTATAATATTTATATCAAAAATAATTTATATAAATATTTTTCAAAAAAAAAAATTATTTCTTAGTTGTGAAATAGATCAAATAATATCATATTGTACGTTATCGAAAACACTTATCAATATTTGAATATCATTATCAACGACATGGGTTTAACTCCATCAAATAAATAAATCAATAATTATAATCATTTTTAAATTTAATTGAACCAGATAATAGATCATTTATACAATTATTACTTTTATTATTTAACAAGAAAAATTAAATATATAAATCATATATTTATTGGCATGAGATTTACATTGTATAGCTATATTTATTATTTTGTTTACCAATATTTATATAAAGACAATTTTGAAAGTTGGTTGATTATCAAGAATACAATTTCAAGAAATATGGGTTTCATTTTTCGCTTCAATTAATCCATCACAAATCAATCTGATGATGAAAATAAACAAACAACAAATAATTTTAAAAAAAAGAAGAAACTTTAGAAACAAATGCAACACAATGGTAACAAGATTGAAAAATAAACTAGATTTTATCTGTTCTTTTTTTATCGGTGGTCAATATATGCAAATACGTTCAACATTATATACAAGTTCAAAGAATTTATTTACAAATATTAAACGGTTAGATACACGTGATTTATTATCCTATGGACAACTTTCATATGATACTATATTAATATCAATTCAAACTAATAATCTAGTGTTTCTCTGACTTTGATTTTATATATAATATATACAAACTATCTTATTTCATATAGATAAAAGCTTATATCAATAATTTCAAATATATTCTATCAATCAGAAAATTACAGTATGAACCTTTCCTTCGCTGGCGTCCACCTTTAAGATATATATAATTTAGAGTTTATTTGATCGTTTATTTTCTCGTCATGATCTTAATTTAACATTATCATTACAAATTCTAATTGAAATATATGATCGTTGGTTAACAACAAAATTCAAATACTTTTTGTATTCAATTAAAATATGAATTAATAGGTTCATTTATATATATCTATCTGATTTATTTCCATCAATCAAATTTATATGATTTATGTGATGAATATTTTCGTACATGGTTTGATGAAGATTATTTAATGATATCCTTAATAAGTTATAATGTATGTAAATCTGGTACATTACTTGGACAAGCAACAACATGTTCATTTTTAATTGAAAGTGATGAAGTTGATTTAAATTCATATGATATTTTATTATCATTGATTAAAGATGATAATTTAACACAAAAAATTATATCAATTAGTCTTGAAAAACTTTTAATAGTTGGTCAATATCGTAAAAATGATATATAGCGTTTATATGAACGTTCAATAACAATAATACGTCAATCATCATCGTTTAATATTGATTATCTTGTTTGAATACTTACACGTATTTATAGATTATTACAATGACCAAATGAAAATATAAATTCATTAAATAATAAACATGTTAATGAAGAACAAGAAATGATTGATAGTTCATTAATAATATCATCATCAGATAATATTCTTATTGTACTTGTTGCAGAATTATATGAACGTACTAAACAATCATTAACATTACCATATGAAGCTTTACTTTTATTACGTCCATTAACATTATTACTTGCATATACAGTTTTTGCTTTTTTTTCGTGCTTTAATTAATGCACGTTATTCAACTAAAGTTAATGAATGGACTTTATTATCAATGACAAATATTATACAAAGAAAATCAATAGGCATGGCTATATGTGGGTTAACTTGTCTTATGTTAAGTGCATGTCCATCACATACAATTGCTGATGCATTGTAGGTATTTACTTTAATCATTTATCCTTGCTGATTGTTTTTCTTAGTTCTTTATATTAATCTTTAAAGAAAAAAAAAACTTTATATTGAAATTTCATACTGATGATTTAATAGTGAATTAATATTGCACGAGTTTTTCTGAATTTATTTTTATGAGTAAAATAGAGTGAAGTCGTATTTGAACTGTTGGATGAGCTATTTTTTTCCACCTATAGTTAAATATTCGTCCTAGTTTTCTTTTCCGAAGGAATAACGATCAATTAAAAATGAATAAATTACGCGGCAGTTTAAAGTAAACACTTTACTCTATCTATCGAGTTGTAAATCACAAAATCAATAAATTTCGCCATGAAATGTCAAAATGAATTCTCATAGATAATATGGTATATCTTTTACTTTTTTATGTTTTCATTGACATTATTACGTTTCTGTGCTCGTTTTGAAAAATTAGACAATCGTTTATTTCTAGTCGGGAATATTATCTGCAGGTATTATAAACGAGACAAAAGAAAACCTCCAAATATTGATTGTATGAGAAAAAAATCTATTTTACTTATTTTAGTTAACGAATATCGAACAACGATGTCAATTTGAACAAGCATTCATAAATGAATCGAATCAAAAAAAATTATATGCTGATTTACTTGCACACATTCAAAATACAATCTTATCATGGTCTTGGTGTGGATGTAGATATTGTTTGGATGTGTTGATGCATCATATACTCTCTCTCTCTCTCTCTCTCTCTTACCCACACCCTCAATAAAGACTAAAAATATCGATTCATAAAATGAAAACATATCAACAAGAATTCATTTATCTACTTTTTTTTACTAGAATCGGTCTATGTTATAACAATCATATCTAAATTTTCTAAACCAATCAGAATAGGTTGTTATTAAATTTTAGATGCATGTATTAATACAAAATCCGTTAAGTAAAATATCTCTAGTGAACATTATTGTTGTTTGCAAAAGATAATCAATTTCCACGAAAACCATCAGTCTCATTTATTTTGTGTATTTGTGCTCTAATTTCTGTTTGACTTATTGAGTTGTATTTCATATTGTGTGTTTTATTATGATTTCAACCATTGATTTAACTAGTAAATAAGTCGGTTACATGTATCCATTAAAGTTAGAACAGGGCAAGTTCACCTTTTTTATATTGATCCCATAACGAATAAATACTATTTAAAGTATTCACAAACATATTTCAGCCATTGAAGTTTCAAGGAAGGCTTTTAAATGTTTTAGAATAGTCTAAATCTGGTTGATGATGTCATTCAATGCCTGTTCTGTTGTCATTCTTTCTCCTTTTACTAGGAAAACCATGCTCATTGGTCTCTAATATTTAAATCATGTCGCTGAAATCTAAGAGGAAAATGCACAAATCTGAATTAAAACTTGCTTTTATAACCAGTACTCTTTGAATCGTTTTGATTTAGTATATTATATGTAAAAGCATCTACCATACTTCATCTTATTGACTTGTTTTCTGGAAACCCGTTAATAATGATAAATTCAAAAAGTCTCGCACTACAATTGTTTCTTTTTATTCAAATAACAATTCTTTTTTCTTGTTTTATTATTCTTACTTTTTATTATTTTGTTATCAATACAAAAAAAATTTCATAGTAAAGAAAAAAATTGAATATTTTAATGTAAAAAGCAATTCATCATTATTTTTAGTCAATATTATTATTATGATTTTTATGTACAAAATAAAAATTGTTCATATTCTAAATACAAACATTCTCAAACTCCTGACTGACATCAACAAGATTGTCTATATATGTACCGTTCATCTCACCTTCATATATTAGAAAATATGGACATCAGTGTTTTCTTATAAGATGACAGTCCGATTATCGTTGGGCAGTATTTAACGATAACTATCAGAAAGAGAATCAAACAAACTTCCACAGATTCGAGTTCAGTTCAGTGCCTGACAGGCGTGGTATTTTTCTGTTAAGTTATTTTAGATTTTAAATTTCTGAGAATTTATTTATGAAAATCATAAACTTTGGGAAAGTTCAAACTCAATAATACAATCATTAAAATAGATTACTTCAGAAAAAATAGATCATTAATAACGAAAATCCGATCGTCACTATAGAATATTCTGTAAGAAAATGGTTGCACCGTGTTCCTGTTACATTCTAAAGACTTGTACACACAGTCAGGTTAAACAAGCAGACAGTAAGATCTTACAAGATAGAATACTTCAAACATCCTTAGATTTTATTTTAAGTTTATTTTAACTTTTTAAAAATAATTTCTGAACTTAATAAATATTTATAAATGTAAATTGATTGCTCATAATCGTTGTTGCAAAATATTTCATCGAACATCGTTTAATAATCGCATATAACATCACAATTTTACAAAAATGATTATATATCAGCTAATCTTTTTTTTCATGTGCCTATCTATATTTATTCATTTTTTCAAAATTACTAATATCTGTTTATGGCAAAAGTCGTTGTTCCAATGAATAGCAGGATGTCGAATCCTGTTCTATTTTCATTACTGAGAATAGGAGAGATGATTAGCAACTTATGAACGAGCTGATGACACGAAAGATGGTCGTATTCTTCAAAACTTTTTTTCTCATAATCTACTTTCGTGATTTTAATTTTCTGTTCTAACTTACGTAACTTTGCTTCAACTGTTGTTTTGTCATTGAAACAGTAAACTTTGCACACATGTGACGAAACAAAATAAAGAAATTTTTTCCCCTAAAATTTAATTTAAACAGAAGTATATGCAATAAGGTATGGGTTTTCAGTTCATCTATAAATTCACACATCCTATTGTCTATGAATTATGGTTAGAATAGAAAAAGTCTAAAATAAATATTGTTTTCGAATTTCTATCTTCTGTTCCAACCGATTCTAGTCATTCTAAATCTGATCAGAACTGAATTTAAGCAAGTCAAATGATTGAATTTATAGTGGGACTTTAATGCTCAGTGAGTAACATAAGTTATCGTTGTATTCTTCACCTTTTTTTCCCTAGAGAAATATTTCTTTTTTTTTTTATTTTGGGACAATTATTAATTTAGCTTGCTTTTTGTTTCAACAAGGAAGTCGTTGCCAACTCGTCTAGACTAAGAAAATATTTTCCTACAGTTACAGTTAATTGTCTCTCTCTTCTGAATAGATCAATGAACCTAATCAACATTACTCTAGCTAATAATTGTCATTGATATCTACTTTCAAGAATCATCAGAATCATAGACTCGATTATCCGATTGTATAATTGCCATACATTTAATCTCGCCGAACTTTATTTTATTGAAATATACAGTTACCCGATTTCCTCCAAAATGACTTTCTCCAATATATAATTCCCTGAAATCTTGCGAAGACATCTTTTCGTAAACATTCGCCATCGATGAAATTCAGAAACTCTGAGATATTATCAATTAAGTCTTCTGATCTTAAATGAATATATTTCTTTCGAATGCATGAAAATTTACATGAAATTGTAATTAGCTTGTGTCGCACAAATATTCACTCTATTCTTTGATTAATCTTAAGAAAATCTTGTATTTCTTACCAAAAAAAAACAATCTTTATATGTGGATATTTTGAGTATAAATTCTCCCAAAAGTTATTCAAAAGAAAAAGAGGACTTTGCAAGGTCATGATACTTAAAATAATGACGCTAGAACCTTGTGAAACGCTGGTAGAAATACGTAGTAGTTATGTCATTGATTGTTTTAAAAACTACAGATTGAAAACATGAAAACAAAAAACATGTCTGCTAAATCCGACTGAAGTATCAGCTAGTCAAAGAAACATTTGAATTAGTAGTCTTAATAATTATTTCAATACACAGCAGTATGTGTGCGCAAATTTTTTGATCGCTAGTAAATTTATCGATAAAAATCTTGAACAATCTGTTCAAATTCTTCTGAAAAGTCATGATTTTTTATAAATATACTTATGCGCTCATATTAAAGATGTGTTCTATCTTAAATACTGCTTCGTCCTAGATTGAGATGATTCCAGTGGATGATAAATTTAATTTCGTCAACTGTTGTCTTCTTAGGAAGAATGAGTTCGTCGATGAAACAAAAACATTTATCAAATAAAAACTTCCATGGTTCTACAGACTACGTATGCCTTTTTCTTTTGATATTGAATATGATTGTTGTTACTCTTTTCAAGGAACTAGTGCCTTTGGTCAATGTTAAATTCAAGTGGCAAATCTGTTTCTGTATTCTCTATCATTATAAGTATAGCTATAGTCATTGGCATACTAATAGTTTATTCTAACACATCACAAACATCAGACATTTTACTTCTTGTTTTACATGTGCTGTATTTCTACGATGAATATAGGTAACAATGTTTTGGACTTTTTGGTTAAAAAAAGCATCAAATTTTGATAGCATTTGATATCGATATCTTCTAAGTAAATTATCGGTTGAGAAGAAAGTTAGGAGAGTTAAAAATTCTTCACTTTGATCCGATTATATATAGATGACTGAGTCAAATTGTTTGATCTGCCTCTTCTATTTTTTTTGTCATAAATCTTTTAAAGTTCTACAAAAAATTTCTTTTTCTCTATCAAATTCGTGTAGTTTTTGGATATAATAAAAGGCGATTGAAAAGTCTCGACTCCTATCAGTAAATAAATGATAATTGATCGAAATATATGATTTCATAGAGGAAAAGAGAGAGCTTCATTTGGCAAGAAGATACTTTCACATGCATCAATATATTCCACTGCTTTTTGGTATATTTTATCAATTTCGAGTGAATCATTTCAGCTTACATTTTTGAGAAAAAATCTTTTTCATAACAGCAGTATGTCTTTGATCCCCACAAGGGTTTTATAGAAGACTTATCATTTCAATGAAATAATATTCATTTATCTCGCATCTGCTATTGAATTTTAAAAAGAACATTAAGATAATTTTAATGAAATCTGCAAAAATCGTCGAAAAATATTTCCAAGCAGGTATGATATGAGACAACAAATTCCAAAACAGGAAACATTGTAAAATAAGATTGTCAACATGAATGCCTTTAGGAATATAAAGAATGTTACAAAACTGCAATCATAATCATTTAAATTGACGAATATTATTCCATTGAAGGGACACATTTTGTACTAAACCGTTTCGGATAAAGACATACAACTGTTATGCAAAAAATTTTTCTAAAAATTCTTCTCAATGAAATGTAAGATGAAGCTAGTCATTGAAGATTAGTACGATAGGAATAACATTGGACTAGATTGATGCATTCTACAAAATTACCTATTTCAATCAATTAACAGATTATAAATTCGTGATAGACATCCTTAATTCGCTGAGAGGATCGAAAGTTCCGAATCATCCTTTATTTTTATATAATGAGTAACAAGTGAAACTGATTCCTTATTCATATATAAAAACATCTTTTTTGAAAAATTCAATGATCATCTTCTTAGATTAACTCGTCATATTTGTCTCTCCATATCGGAACGGCAATGAGACAAATACTTGTAAGGTTTTTTACATCAAACTATCAGCTGTAACTGAGAGTTTCTACACTAAAAAAAGCTGATTTTGGTGTGGGTGTCAGAAGAAGTGAATGACACACCCACACCCTAAATTGAAACTTTAATACCACAACAAGAACATGTATTTTTCATTGACGAAATTATGTAATCAATCTCAGTAGGATTACAGACAATTAGTAAAACTATTTGCTTATGTATTAAAGCATTTGGAAAACATGATCAGAATCTGACATGTTCAATGATGAACGAGAAAACCTGAAAATATCAGCACACAGAATCAATGTTATTTGATTTTCAACAAAAAATAATCATCATGGTAATAAGAAAGAAAAGAAAATAATAAAAAGATTTCATCAAAATCGCTACGATCAAAGAGAACATCTATTGAGATTTCTCTTCACATTAAAGACAAACGTGGATGAATCGTGCCATGGACTAGTCTGATTCATACCAAGTTTGACTCACTTCCAACAACCAGTTTTCTTAGTAAGAATTGTTCAATCCTGTTTGTTGTTTCACTATGAAAACTACTATTATTCCGCAACTTCGACGAATATCAACTCATAAATCTATATTGAATAAATATCGTCTTATTAAACGCAAAAGTAAGTTCCTTGTAACTAAAAAATAAAAAATCGAAAGAACAGGGGCGCATAAGAAGCCGATTTGGCCCATATAATATTTTCAGTCAATTTATTGCCCATCCTATGTGGAAAAATGTGGCGATGTTTTTGGCAATAAATTGAAGTCAAACTGTAAGGATTATAAGCGATTTTGAGGGAGAATACCTGCAAAAAAGTATTGAAGTTTCATTGGGCTCATAGTTGTCTAGTATTAGCTCAAAATATACGACTTTTAGGCAATGTTTCAAGCTCAATCTATATTGGTCAGAAAGAGCATTTAATTCTGCATCGTTTCATGTAAGAACTAATATTTTTTCATTANTGTGAACGATCAGACAAAATTCCAGAAGGCAAAGCATCACATACACTTTATTTAGCTGGTGTCTATCGTGGTGGACATGATGTACTTGTTCGAGCAAAAATGGCATTGGGTGGTACAACAGCAGATCCAGGAGCGCAAGCAATTGCCATGCAATTAACAATACGTTCGACGGATGAATCAGCTGTGCATGTTATTGCTTCAGCAGTCGAATAAATAAATAACAAAAACATTGATACATTTTATTAGCATACTTTTTTTCGTTGTGTGGGACTTTTTATCGATGTGCGAGTGTTATAAACTTATCATTCTCTTACTCTAAATAATATAAACAGAAACATATTTTTTTGTCGATGATTGTCTCATCATAGTGCCTAATCTAAAAAACAATCGATTACTTTAGCAACGATTCGGAACAAACATTGATAAAGGCTATTAGAAAATATACTTTTTTTTCTTATGAAGTTCATTTTTCTATTTATTGAAAACTCAAATTCAAATATGAAAAATCTCATATGATTATAAAAGATTATTTTAAATATTCTTCTTCCATTTGAACAATATTATTTCGGACAAAATTTATGCAATATTACATTATTAAACATCAAAATAAATGAAAATGAATTAAAGATACGTTGACGAAATCATTAATTATTTATTGGCATTTCATGAAAAGATAAGTTGAGAAAATGTTATCGATTGGTTGCAGCTCATTTAAGTTTTCTATATGATTGTAAAATAGTTTAGTTGAACTGATATTGTTATAGCTAAAATAAAATATCCTTTACGTAGAATTGACAATCGTTGATGACTAAAATGATCATGAAGTTCACCTAACTTTGATAAGTGATTGAAAAAATTTAATTTTTGATACCTGAACTATGTTGTTGTTTTGTAAATCATAAAAAAAATTTATTTCTCCTATAGTATGAACAAAGTTACATTGAGAAGTAAGATAAAATAAATCTACTAAAAAAAAAGGTATGCAAACAGTAATTATGTGTCTACTATCCTTATTAAAATGAAAAGAAAAGTGATTGTTTTCGAAAAAACTACCCGAAGTCTTAAAATAGTAAATTTAATATTGAAAAATTTCTTCAGTCTTTCTAGTCGATTGACAAAAAAAAGTAATCTGATCGATTTCTACATTTGAGAAATTATTTAAATTATTTTCCTTTATCATATATAAAATAATAATTAATCTCTAATATATAATTCTCTCTTCGATGTCTTATAACGATTGACTTTTTCCAAAACTTACTCTTACATATTTAACAAATGGAAAACAAACTTAATTCTGTACACACCTCTTTAAGACTTTGAGTACAAGTGACAAGAATTCTCGTCCTGAAATTTCAGATTTTGAATAGCTTTCATAAATATTACAGATTTATTATTAAATGTAATGAAATCTGCGATTATTTATATTTATGATATTTACTTGGTCAAGATAAACTACTTTTACTGACGATCATTGATGTCCCTTAAAATAAATATTGATTTTTAGTTTTGAAAACTTACATTTTTGTCAAAAAAAAATGAATTGCATATTCAATGGATTAACGGCACACACATGTTTATGTGAATTTGGAAAATTCGAAAATAGAGCTTGCAATTTCAATTCTTTTTGACTTCATATGGATAAGACAAGAAATAGATAACAATGATCATCTTACTTGTTTCGTTTATTTTATAGAACGATTGAATATTTTTTTTTCTTGATCTATCAAGAATATTGTCACACGTTATCATTTAATAATACAAAGAAAATATTTTACTGAACATAGTGTTAGTTGAACTATATAATACAATAAAGAAAATGAAAACATCAAAGATTATTTCATCAAGAATAATATAGAATACATTAGGAAACTAGATGACAAACAAGTAAAAACTACAATGCGAATTGCGTTATTATACTTTCAAAAATTTGTTGATAGACTTTTTGAAATGCTCTTCAAATATAATTCAATACTGGAATTAAATAGAAAGTGAGCCTGTTTTTGTGCCAGTATCTAAACTTAAATGACAGATTATTTTCTTTTGCATAGATAATATAAACATTATATTTGTTAAAAACTTGTTTCAATCAGTCAATGTAAGTTGAAAGAAATTGAAAAATATGTATGGCGATTAGTGTTAATACAAAACTTCTGTTAAAATGTTTTAGCATGTTTCGGAAGAAAATGCTATGGACCGATCGTTTAATTTATATATTATTAGCTGTTGTTACAGATGTAACACATAAAACTTGGCTATTCTCAATTTAGTTTTCTGTATAGAAGTAAATAACTTTTTTAAGATCTCAAATTGTAAGATTTTATTTTCGCATTCGGAGAAAAGTTTTGATTATCTGCTCTTTAGGTCATTCCATCAGAAAGTACAAACTTTTACTTCATATCTATAGAAACATCGGTATTCATAAATACTGTACTTCGCACTGCATTAAATAGACTGAAATTGATATACGAAAAAGTTATTGATAGTGATGCATGAAAGCTCTTTGAAAAATGATATGTGATGTGATGATGCACAAAAGCAAAAATTAAGCAAGTTGGAAACATTATGTGTGAACCATCTCTATTAATAAATCAAACAAAAAATGGCTAAATTTCTGTGGTTGCTCGCATAAAATTCCATCAATCAGATAAAAGCTATGATCGAATCGTTGATAAGTTAGGATGATGTGAAAAATTACAACTACTACAAACTAAATGATTATTGAGCTTGTTATTGATGAGAGAAAAAAAGAATGTCGCTAGAAAAGAAAATAATATCAACCGAATTATATGTGAACACATGACACACATCGATACATATGCATAATATTCATATGTGATTCAAAGGTTTGTTTCATTGTTTTTATTTTTCATTAATCAAAGATAAACTTCAAGTTTGAAGATAAATACAGATTATATTTCAATCCTTAATAATCTGACATTGTTTTGTTTATAAATTATTTATATAAAATAAAACTATAAGAATACAATGATTGCTTATATAATGAAGTCGTATGACGAAAAAGTCATATCTGATTAAACAACAAAGATTTATTTTCTAGGATATTCTAAGAAATATAACAAAAACAAAATTTTTTTTATATTTCTGTTCGGTTATCAATTATTTTATATGAAGAAATGATGAAAGAAAAATTAAGAATAATAAGATTAATTTTATAATCTTGTTGATAATTCTATATGTTTTCAGTAAACGTAAACAATATCGAGTCGATAAAGGAAACATTTTTGAACATTATAGATTAGGCTCATGAAGTACATAATGTGTTTGATATGTTGAAAACATTATTAAATTAGACAAAAAAAAAACACTTCAATTCAATTATTTTACTATGAATGAATCAATCAAATATTGGCGTATCCGTTTTAGTTTTAAACAAAGAAGTCTAGATAAAACAGTTTCACGTATATTTAGACAATTAGAATAGACAAAGAACAAGAAAAAAAAAAGTTATAGAAAAGAAAAAGAAGAAAATAAATATTTATTGCAAAGATAAGGCCGATACGTTTTTGTGCATTTCACTGTTTGTTCGACTTGACATACCGAGAAGCACAATAAAAATAGTTCACACTATATTATATATACACAGATATTTTAAACACCAGCAAGTCCTTTGAGTAATGCCGGATCCAAATGAGCGAAATCAAAATCTCTAACAGGCTCTAAAATATTGATAATAAATTGATTAAGTTTCTCGTTTCGGAAACAATTATTTAATGGATCATAAAATTGTTGTAGACATGCATCGCTACATTGACTTAATAATTGAAACCAATCTGATAGTAAATGAAGTCTAAAATATTATATTAAATAAATAATAATCAAAAAAATAATAATCAAAAACATACTTGCAAGCTAAACAACACCAACTTTGAAAGCGACCATCTTTACCAAACGTAGCAAGACCTTTTTCAATTGATCGAACTCCATTTATATAACAAATAATAGTTTTTTCTAATTTAGTACGTTGCCATTGGGATCGACGTCCATCATATTCATCACAAACTTTAACTGAATAGAAATATATTGATAAAATATATAAAAAAAAGAAATAAAGAACTAAATATTTACTTAAAAAGTCCCAAACATATCGTTTTCGTCCACCACCAAAAAATGGAACATTACCAGTTGATTTTTTCAAACCACAGGAAAGAGTCTTTTCTAATGCATTAACAATACCATCTTCACCACATAAAATCGGTGTTATTAGTCCTCTCTAAAATAATTTGTAATAGAAATTTTTTGAAAATAAAAAATTTTATTTAAATTACTTTTTTTTCAGGTTCATCAAAATATTTAACTAATTGATTTATTGATCGACCCAACAATTCATAAATATCATCAGTTTGTTGATTATTTGATTGATTTTCTAAATAATAAACAAAATCGAATTGTACATGATTGCTCAAAAAAAACAAAAAAAAAAGATATTGTTAGATCAGTAGCAGCGGTAGTGCTGGGATGTCAAAGAAAAAAAAAGAGTACAAAATAAATCACTATGTCATGCAAATCTTACGACGATAAAAATTTTCCGAAAACCAACTGACGACAAAATCTGTAGGGGATGTTCATGTGACATTAATAATGTCATGAATTAAAATATAAATACGGAAAAAATGTCTTACTTTGATCAATAGAACGTCGTAAACTAGGCGATCGAGATCTTATTGAAACGGATAAATTAGCTTGAGATCCACCACTTATGAAACTTGTTGTCATTAATTGAGATGGTGAGCCAAAATCAAAGAAACCATTACTATTATTATCGTTCGTTTCAAATGCATATGTTGAATCAATAAAAAGAACTCGTTCCAAACTATCATCATCGACACCTTTACCTAACCATCGACCACATGGAAATCTTTTTTTGAAATTAAAATTAAAAAATAAGAAAAAAAATTAAAATAACAAACCGATAAACATTGTTTGTTAATTGATTTCGAACAAGAACATGATCAATATTCCATCGAGGCATTAAACCACTATTATCATGACCTATTCGAAGTGTTGTTAATTGACCCAAATTTTTGTGCTAACCAGAAAAGAAAAATCATCATAAACTTTTGTTTTTTATTCTATTTCATATAAAATAAAGATTTTACTTTAAATTTAATTTCAAGTGTATTTTTTGATGGTAATGATATAACTTTTGTTGATCCCAAAATACCAGCTAATGCAATATATGGATTAGCAGATGTTGTACTAGAAATTCCTGTTGTTCGTGCTCTGGTAGGAACAATAATAACATGATAAATAATATCAATATCTGGATAAGAATTTGAAAAACATTTATAATCAAGTAATTGAAGAGATTCAATATGAGCTAAAAATTGTTTTCTTAAATCTCCATCATCGGCACGTAAAAAAGCTTCACGTTTATACAAAGCTTGTAATAAATCACTATTAGAAAATAATTCAGATAAATGACGAGATAAAAGACGACGTTCAAGTGCCAAACGAACAAATGCACGAGCAAAACCAATTTCAGATGCTGAAACAGACACTGGATTGTGTCCAAAACATGATTCAATGGAATGAAAATCATGAACTAGAGATGTATTCGACTGATTATCTTTCATCATATTATCGGATGAAGTAAGATTCAGTGTTGAATTTGCCGTTGCTAATAGAGCTGATGAACGTGATTGATGTTGACTCATTTGCGGACGTGGAAGAGTATGAGAACCTTATAAATACATAGAAAAAAATAATTAATAAAATAAAACAAGCATCTATATTGCTTACGATGATTACTGGGAGATTGTGATCGACTAGCTGATGCACTACGATTTACTAATTGTTTTCTCATTAAACACCAAACAACAACTAAATGAAACATTTGATTTAATTTTTAAGAAAAAAAAAGTTTCTTAAAAATGATACCTGGATTTTCATCTTTATTCAATGTTAGTGGAAGACCGGCATGAGACATTTGTGCTGATTCATAATTTTTAAGTTTAACATAATATTTAATATGATTCCATAAAGCAGATTTTCCATTTGGTTTATGATGAAGACCATGAGACCAAGTACGTTCAAGTAAATCACAAAAACCTGCTATTAAAACATTTTCTTCTAAATTAACCATTGATGATGAATCAACATTTTTCATTGTTGATGAACCTTCAACAATATCTTCCATTTTTTCAATAACCATTCGTTTTGTCTTAACAAATAATGAAAGAAAAAGATTTTTCTGTTTTTTTTTTCAATAAAAAAAAAATTTCTTATTTACTTTAGTAGTACATTCTTTAAGTAATTGTTGAAAAACAACATCATTTTCAACAAGTACAACAGGTTGTTGATGATCATATGTAGCAACTGTTTGTTGTTTTTTTAATCTTGTTGTACGTCGTTTTGGATGTTTTGTTTGAAATGATCGAGTTATATGAGAATTTCTTTTTGGAATTCCACTAGATAAAGATGAAGATATATCAATTGATGTTGTTGATTCAAGTAAACTTCCATTAAGATTTTCAAATAAATAAGAAATTTTCGATGTAGAATATGAATTATCAATTGGATGAACTAACGGTACATTCATTACAATTAATGAAGGTGGAATAGGTGATGTAAAACGAAGACGAGTTTCTTCATCAATTGAATCAATTAATGGACAACATTGATAAGTTAAATCACGACGATCACAATATAAACGAATACGATCAGAAAAATACTTTAAAAAAACAAAAACAAAAACAAAAATAATATAAAATAATTTAATTAAAAATATTTACTTGTAAATGTTTATTAGTTAAACCAAAAAGATGATTATCTTCATTAAATTTTGCTGCAATTTTACTATCAACAAATGAAACAAATGATTGTGTTTCCATAAATGCAAGTAAAAAAGGAACATGTGGTTTTGGTTGATCAGCAATAAACATAGTTCGATCAAAATTTTTTGTTGTACTTCGTTGTGCTAACCATTGATCAACATTAGAATATTTACCAACTGGTGGATAACATATAAATGCATCCATTTGACTAAATAATTGGGCAAAACGATTTACAAATGATGCACGTAAACAATTATTCGCTGATATTCGACGTAATTCAGATTCATTAAATAAACATAATGATTTAGTATTATTTTCATCATTATTATTATTGTTATTATTAACAACGATTCCAGCACGTTTAGCTATTGCTGCAAGTCTTGCTAATGCTTGACTTGGTTCATAATTTGATTCTTTTAATAAATTTTGATCATCAATATGTGTCCAATCTTCACTTTTTTGATATTTTACTTTATTTTTAAAAGAATTTCTTGCTAAATTACTATGAATATAATTATTGAATCGAGATAAAATATTATTTAATTCATTTATAAAACGAGTTCGATCTGGAAAACGTGGCATATCATCAGGTAATTGAATATGTCCAGTATCAATATGAACAATACATCGTTGAACTTCAAAAGTTAATTCATCACTTGTATCACTATATCTATCATCATCATCAACATCTTTACCATCGGAATTTATATTAGATTTATTTATACAAATACCCATTATAGCTGGTACAGGTACATCAAGACAAACAAGTGCAGCAGTAAATACAATTGGAACATAAAGAAGTGTCCATTGAAATGGAAATAATAGTGATGTTAAACATTCAGCAACAAGCATTAAACGAGTATAATCTAAATTTATTTATTTTAATAGTTACAATTTTGTTTTATTAATAAGAAAAAAAATCATTTTATATATTAGAATAACTAAAGACAGATATACTTCTTTAAATAACGATTGTTTTGCCAGAATTTAAGACTATAGTAATCAATTACTATCTGAATTTTTACGTAATAATGTTTTAATCTATTGTTAGCTGATTGAGATTGAACTCAATGAAAAAAGAGATTGAAAAACACTGAAATCAAGACCATCATCAAGATACTCAGTAGATGCCAATGCTCAGTATAAAAAAAACTATTGTTGATAAACAAAAGTTTTCTTGCAGCACATAGTTTCTTTTCTATGAAACAACAATTCAAATTTTGTGCCAAATACAATCATGACTCTCTGACAATAACTGTCGCTATATTTTTTATTATCACTTAAGTAGCTGATGATCTTTTTTATGTATTACATTCATTCATAAATATTATATTGTGAAAATCTGACAGGCGATGTTCTCTTAAAAATAATGTTCCAAGCTAAGTTAAGTTTGAGAGTTTAGCAAAAAAAACGAATAAGAGTATCCAAAAAGTATCTTAGAAAACGTCTAAACGTGCCGAAACGTTTGATTTCTTCTCACACGAAAATTTTTGCCTGAAAGCTGTTAATAGACAGCTAGACACGAGCACGACACATCATTTTTGGTCCCGGTAGGGTATTTGTAAAATACATTCTGAGCACCGTTTTATTTGGAACATATATCAGTGAAAAGAGATTGAAGCTCTGAGTCTATTGAATCTACTCTGAGATAAAAACACAAACAAATAGCTATTCGAAAAAAATAACGTTAGTTAAAGTTGTGGTATAAATGTTTAATAGCCCTAGGCAGTTCAAAATATGTTAAAAAACATCTACATTTCACTTCCTTTTTGCAAATATTTACTATGTTGAGTTTTTGACTCCAAGTGAAATCCATTAGATCCAGAATTTCCAACTCTATCGATTGATATATATCTCAAGTAAAACAGCGATCAGAGCTTATTTTACCAACATCCATTAGAGTAAGATCTGGAACAAGACCGTCTTATTCATATATCCACCTGGCAAAAAGTAGTTGCACACAGTATTTTTAACAAATAATTACTATAAATTAACATATTGAGAAAAATAATTATATATTCGGATAGCCCGTGAAATTCTCTACAACTCTATATATAAACATTTTGAATTTCACTTATCTGCTAAAAATAAATTCATGCGCAGCAAAGGCACTCTCATGTTCAGACTACCCGAAAATGCATTTTTTGCTTCTTTTCGTTCATATATTAAAGTTTACTTTGAATATAGGAACAAGTTTTTATAAAAGTAAGTATATATTCTGAAAGTGCATGAAATTCTCTATTACCTTGTACTTCTGTCAGTCTTGACTTGCAAGTATTTGATGAGAAATACTTCGAGTATTGTTAATGTATTCACACATCACGTTCCTGGTGAGGTATTATTGAAAATTTAGGCCATATTTCTGTGCAAAGTGATTCATCATAGATCAATCATTCCTAGTAACATTAAGATCAGGTCTAACAAGTGGATAATTATCCACACATCTTATTCGACTACTGGACCACCATTCATGGAATGCTGTATGAGTTTATGTGAAGTAATCGAGAGTGGGAGCGTCACAATTAGGATACATTAACAATACTCGAAGTATTTGTCATCAAGTACTTGCAAGTCAAGACTGAGAAAAGTATAAGATAATAGAGAATTTCATGCGCTTTCAGAATATATACTTAATTTTATAATAAATTGTTCCTATATTCAAAGTAAACTTTAAAATATAAACGAAAAGAAGCAAAAAATGCATTTCCAAGGAATCTGAACATGAGAGTGCCTTTAATATGCATGAATTTATTTTTAGCAGATAAGTGTAGTTCAAAATGTTTATATATAGAGTGGTAGAGAATTCCACGGGCTATCCGAATATATAATTATTTTTCTCAAAATGTTAATTTATAGTAATTATTTGTTAAAAATACTGTGTGCAACTATTTTTTGCCAGGTGGATATATATATATATATATATAGTTATTATGAAGTCGAATCCTTGCCGAGCATAATGAAAAATTCTAGTGTACAGAATTATTTATCCAAATGAAGAATAAAAAACTGCATACCTGAAGATTTAAGAATAATTTGATGTTCTAATAAAGCGCATGTAACAAGATCAACAACGCCTTCAACACCCAATAAAGAAAAAAAATCCAACAAATTAAAATCTAATAATGGTAAATCTCCATCATGAATACTTGGTTGCCAAACAGTTAGTTGTCGTTCACCAACATTAAATTTTAGAACTGAATGTGATAATGATGGAGATGGTATATA
Organism: Rotaria sp. Silwood2; assembly: GCA_905329745.1. Lineage (NCBI taxonomy): Eukaryota > Metazoa > Rotifera > Eurotatoria > Philodinida > Philodinidae > Rotaria > Rotaria sp. Silwood2. The sequence goes on along the minus strand of CAJNSZ010000007.1, from coordinate 2,620,662 downwards.
TAATTCATGTAATATATTATATAAATGAGCTTCAAATGGTAAACCTAATAAATCATGTTCAATTGTCATACGATAAAGAAGTTCTAAAATACGTTTAAATGTTGAATAATGTGCTTGTGGACCAATTAAACAAATTGTTTTGCTTGCATAAATTACTGATGATGAACGACGTTGATGTCGACATGTTCGATTATAATTTTCAATTAAACGATTTAAAGAAATAAATGCTGTTGATGATGAACATTCAGAAATATTTTCATCATCATTGTTTATTTGTTCAAAAAATGTTAATGCAACACCATAATAATGTGTTCCATCGAGACGTGTTATTAAAAAAGGATGTGTTGTTGGAGGATCGGGAGAATTTTGTCGAATAGAAACACCATCTGGCATTGATAACTATTTATTCAAAAATAATAAAAATATTTAAATATTTTATAAAATTTAAAATTTTTACACGACTAATTGCATCTTCATCAAATGAATTATTTGGAACTTCATGTGGATAATGACATAATACACGACATCGATATGAACATTGAAATGGATTAAAAACTTGTTCACCTACTAAAATATGAGGTTTTTTTTATTTCATTAAATAAACAAAAAGAAAATATTTTTTTCTTTAGTATTTTTTTTACCAGGTAATTCCAATAAAGGTTCAATATCAATATATTTATCTAATCCACAAACTACAAAATAATCAACAAGACGAATTGATTGTTGTTGTTGTTGTTGTTGTTGTTCATTTAATAAAAGTGATTTATCTGGTGATGATATTGAATTGGATGATTCAGGTGAAAGTGTTGTTGATGATGATGTTGGAGAAAACGATTCTATTGGATTAATTATTGGTGATGAATGTTGTGATGAATTAATAAGAGAAGATTTATTTGATACTGTCATTGCAGCTGCCATTGATCATTTCTCTTTAATTATAATCATTAGAGAATATATAAACATAATACAGATAAGATAAGATAGAAATAGTAAATACACTTAACATTTATCTATCAACAAACTATAATCAATAATGACTATGTACAAATGATATATCTAAAAATCAATATATTTTATCACAATCAAAGCAACGATATATCTTATATTAGTTTTTTTTCAAAGAGTTTTGTCCTCCGAAAAGAAAAAAAGAAAAGAATATCAAGTCATTTGAGAAAAACAAAATTCTCTCCAGAAAAAAAAAACAAACAAAAAAGTTAATTGAGTAAATTTGTGGTTATTTGAAGAAATAAAAACTGTTGGATAAACTCTTATATAAAAAGAAAAACCAGAAAGAAATATATGACAAATAAAACAAAAAGAGTTTTGTTAGTAGAATATTTTTACACACTGAAAGTGAGATAATTATGCATACGAAAAACAAAAAATGTTAAGTGACAAAAGCAAAACATAAATAATATTTAAATGATTTGTTTTCAATGGAATGATAAATATGATGGTTGGTTTGTTTGTTTGTTTTGTTTCTAATATAGTTTTTTTTACTGCATTTTTGATCGTTCTAATTTAGTATTGATAATTTCATCTTCACTGTCTAATGCATGTAATGCTTGATCAGCCATTGATGTTGGAATATTATCTTCAACCCATGATAAAGCATCTTCAACTGTACCATTACCACTTGAACCTCCAACTCCACTACCAGATACATTTGCTTCACGATTTAAGAATGCTTGTTTTTGTTTTTTAGTTTTAAGTGATCCACCACTTTCAATATTTGATGCCCTACGCATCGTTATTGAATCAAAGACAGCAGATTCTATGATAGCAAAAAACAAACAAAAAAATCCTCTTTTTTTCTCACATCTACCGAAGATTTAGTTAATGTTGATTGAGAAAAGTTTAATTAAACAAAGATTATTTTAATTTAATAAATTTATTTATTATTTGTATTCATAAATAAAACTACTAAACTATTTTCATATGATGATATTAAAAGACTTTAATAGATAATCTAAAATATTTATAGATTTTCTTATTCTACAAAATTATTATTCTAGAATATCGTAAATAATTCGAAAAATGATTTTTAATCTAAGTAAATCTTGATTATTTATTTTGAAAGATTTTATACAGAATATTTTGTCATAATGAAAAGCATTTGAAAGTAGTATTAATAAGGTAATAAACTTCTGAAAATAATCCATAAAAATTTTCCGTAGATAAATAAATTCGATTAGATCGAATTGACCTTTTACGTGACGGAAAGATCGTTATAGTAATATTTATTTTCTATCTAGAATAGTTTCTCGTATAAAACGACATAAATAGAATAGCGTGACCTTCATCTATCATGTTTTATCACGAGATTATATAAAGATTGAATTACTAATACTAATAATGTCTTAAAGATTGTTTACAATTAAATAAATATTCGAAGAATTCATAAAATTTCTCACTTTATATAACAAGTAAGAAATTAAAAATAATCTTTTTTGAAAATTCCAAGACAAACTATTCATATTAGTAATGTGTTTTATCTAAAAATTCATTTGATTGATTTGTTGAATGTTTTTCTCACTGAAAGATATTTTTTCTTTGAAAAAACAACAACAACAACAACAACACATACATGTATATTTGCTTATAATTGAATAATGATTCGTATTCGTGACGGAGCTGTGCACGGGGCGTTACGTAATGCCCCGTACGCCTCGTGCTATCAGGGACAAAAATGGGTACATAATATTTGAATCAGCTATTCACATATTACATACCCATTTTCTCCCCCTGACACGGGGCATTACGAGACATTACATAACGCCCCGTATACAGCTCTGATTCATGATGTGTCAGATGAGAACGTTACTTTCCCATGGGTAAAAACAAACACATGTATTTATGATTATCTTACCGCCTCTTTCACCGTCTTCATCGCCACATTCATCATCGTCATTATCTGAGTGATCAAGTAATGGAACAAAAGCATAACGTTGATTATTATTTGATGGACGGAATAAAAACATAATGACAAGAAGAATTAAAGAAAATAAAATATGCCAAAATGCATCATCAACCTTAAATTAATTTGTTTATATATATATATATATTAATAAAACAATAAAAGGAAAAATTTACCCAAAATTCTCTCCAATTAGTTATACATATTGTAAAAAAATGTGATTTTAACGACCAAATCATAAATAAAATACTTGCAACAATAGCAAATAAAATAGTATTTGTAAAATGTCGATAAACATTTAATTTAAGTAAATTATTTTTTAAACGTAATGTTCGTGTTGTTGCAACTAAACTAGTAAATATCCAATAATAAATAAGAGCATCAATAATAGCCAATGGTATACGTGATATTAATATTTTATTATTTGTTTCATCATTTTTTGTATTAATTCGAAGAACTGCTTCTGTTGTTGCTATACCAAAATAAAGTATTCCAATAGCAAGAATTTTTTGTTTTAATGGTCCCAAACGTGGTTTAACTATTCCATAACCAAGTGCAACAATAATAACAAGCATACGTGATACTGTACGTTTTAAACATGAAAGAACTTCTGCTGTAACAATTGCATAATGAACTTTATATCTATATGAAAAAGAAAAAATAATAAATTCTATTTTTAACTTAGACTTGATAGTTAATATTAATGTTTACCCATTTCTATTTAATGTATCATATTCAGCTAAAAATGCTGATTTTTCTATCATACCAATAAGAACAACTCCTCCAATTGAAAATTGTATTTTAAGTAATTCTTTCCAATAGAAAGCACACCAAATACACCATACTAGAGCAAAAAGTGCATAAATTGCACACATAACACCATAAAAAACTAAAGCTGGATATTCATCAGCTGTGATATAACCTCCACGAAGATTTTTCATTGATACAATAACATCAACATCAAGTCCAGAAGAATCTGAACCTGATTTTTCTGGTGAATAAATCTCGATAAGATAATATCCATCAGCCCATGTTAATAATGTTCCTGTACTTGAACGTAAACTATTAACTAAATGTGATGATACATCATCATTATCACGACGATTTCTTTTATTTTTATTTTTATTTTTAGTTGTCTGTTGTGATCTTAATAAAATAGCTTGTTCTGGTGTTATTTCTGGTATAATAATGTCTGAATATTCCTCAATAAATAAATTTGTTCCTGAATAATCACAATCTGACTGTCTTGCTGTAAATGTTCTTTGCTCCATTTCTTTCCATATGAGATTATAATACATTTGTAAAAGATTTTTTTGTGCATTTTTATCGTCTTTTGTTGTACTTGTAAATGAATCTGATTGTATTGGTAAACATCCAACAACACGACCAATTCTACCACGAATTGTAATATTTGTATCTTTAACTGTTTTGTCTAATTTATATAATTTTTTTTTAATTTGATCTTGTGTTACACTCGCATTTAATGATGGTTCACGACAAAGAATTTTTAATTGAATTTTTGTATTATTTGTTAAAAAACGATCAATTAATGGAACTTGTTCATTTTGTGACCAAGAAATAGTGACAATTCCATCGACAAGAGTTCCTGTAGAATAAGTTACCAAATAGAATAATAGTAAAGAAATGTGTAGATATTCTTTCATTACTATTAATCTAAAAGCGAAAAACAAAATGTTTTAATAAAAGTCAATAGTTGAAAGTTTGTTTGTCTTTTCTTTTTTTTCGTTTTTGCTGTATTTTACTTAAATACGTATGATCGAATAAAAGAGTAACATGTAATTTTTTATTGCACAAATATGTGAATGAATGGATTGTCACTCAGCCATTTCTTTTAAAAAATATATTTATATTGACCAGATTTGTTTGAAGAATTTTTTAAAAATTATTTTTATTTTGAATATTAAAGAAAAACATAAATGTTTCCAAGCTAAATCCATTGAAAAAAGGAAGAAAGGCTCAAGTATTTGATTTCATTGGTTAACTATAATGGATCAATAAAATAGAAAATGATGTCGCCATTGTGGTTTATTGTTTATTTCTTATTGTCTCTTTAACTACTTTTCATTTTTTTTGTTTCTATTCATAAATAAATAGGTGTCAGTTATTGATATTCTTTCGAAGATAAAATCTATTCTCTTATTGTTTTTTTATTAAATAGATATATCGAATAAAAAATTCCTTGATTAAAGAAGGATGAGCAGTCTTTTCCTTCGACATGTAAAATTGACTCATCCTCAAGTAGCATTGATGCTACAATATCAATGTCGTGTAGATGCTTCTACAGCAGCAGTCGGAAGTAAATCTGTTGTGCAACAAAGTCCAGTGGTATTAGATAATACAAAACCACCTCCACCATTAGATGCTGATCGTATGCGTATGCATCCACGTATTGGAAATCGTGAAATAGTTGGTTATGGTTTAAAAGGAAGACCCGAATATTTTGATTTGGTTATGTTTCCTTGTCCAAGTATTCGTTGGGAAGCTGATACACCAGAAATTGCTGAATTAAGAAAAAAAGAAAAAAGTGATTGGAAACAAGTATCAGTTGAAGAAAAAAGACAACGTAAGTTTTCTTTTCTTTTTCTTTTCTTTATTTATCAAGATTTTTCTTTTAGTTTATCGAGCAAGTTTTCGTCAAACATTTGAAGAATTTACAGCTCCAACTGGTGTTTGGAAATGGGCTATTGGATGGAGTTTAATTTCATTAGCAGGTTTAATTATGGCTTATGATGGATGGAGACGTGTTGGTATGAATTTATTTCAAATAAAAATATTCTTTTTTTTTCTTTATATATTGAAATAATTTTAGCCTATAATTTTGATAAACCAGATAGTTTAACTGAAGAAAAATTGAAAAAACAATTACAATTTCATATTGCTGCTCGACAAGGTCCTATGAGACATCTTTCATCTAAATGGGATTATGAAACTGGTTAGTTACTATTTCATTCGCTTTTTTTTTGTTTCGATTAATTTTCATTGATTTCTTTTAGGTACATGGAAAAAATAAAGGATCAAGAAAACATTTCAAACCATTGATCATGTAGAATTAACTTTTTTTGCACCAACATTGGCGTGTATTTTTCTTTCATATGTCCTTTCACTTTTGCGTTGAACCTTCTCTTTAGTTTATATTCTTGTGTACTATGATGATTTCCTGAATAAAACAAATTAACATTATTTGTATTCGTGTAATGTCTTACCTTAAAATGCGAATTTATGCCGATGATTTGTCTTGTATCATACTTAAATTCTTATTTTGACAAACAAGTTCTATTTGTATGATTACCATATAGATTTATTATACCTTTTGAAAGTATTATCAAGACCTATGACTGAAGAATTATCTTTCATTAAAAAATTTCGAGGCAATATTCGGTAATTTTAGTTTTAAACAACATATTCAGTTGAAAACTTGTGAAAAAAATATAATGTTTTGTAGAACTCACATATATTTTCGACGAAAATAGTGAGTATGAGTTTAAGTCGAAGTTTTTGCGGCTCTGTCTCCCTACGTCGTGTTAACAACTAGAAGGAGAAGGTAAATATTTCTTCAATACTCGAATTTTTAGATTTACAGGCCTCGCACAAGTCCTTCTTTCCTTCTTTTTTCCTTTTTTGTGAAGACCATCCTTCTTTGTCCTTCTTTTTCATAAAAATCCTTCTTTTCCTTCGTTTTTAGCTGTTGTGCTAGGAGAATGTTTATATCCACGACAGGATACGTACTTTGTAAAGATTTTTGCATATGTGGAAAAGAATATTTATTGAAACAATCATTCTTTCAAAACATATAAATTACTGATTTACAAGTCTACTGATCTATACAATACATTTCAACTTTTTTAATATTATATCTTTATTCATTTTTTCACTTTCTTTCGAAGTTGATTCATCTGTTCGCTGTTATCATTTAGTTGCGTCTTTAACGCGTCCAGTTTCTTGTTGGCACCCCCAATGAGTAATTGTGCCACTACGATATCACCAAAATTCTTGGTTGCAACAGCAGCTTCAAGACGCGAGTTACCTTCGTCAAGCATTTTCGACGCATTATCTAACTCACTTTGTAAGACTGCGTTCATCGATAAGTTTCTGTTCTTTTTCAATTAAAAGAAGTTCTTTGTCCTTGAGTAATTTTGCAGCAGCTTCAGCTTCTTCCTTCTCTTTAAGTAATCGTTGCATTTTTTCCTGATCAGCATGATATCGAGACTGTGCCTCTTTGACACTGTCGAGAAGGCCTTTACAAATAGGAACCTGCCAAGTAACAATCACATTAATAATAATTAGTTATTAATTAATTGTCTTACTTACTTGATGTACCTTCCCTGATCCATAAAACTTGACAGCATCCTTAGTTGCTAGAATTCCATTGATGAAGGTATTAGTTAAAGACCATCGATCATCGCTAACGAGCGACGCATTTTCGCTGAAGCCACGTTCGACGTCGGCATTTCCATGTGATAATGATAAAATACTCTTGACAAGTTTAGATAATATAAGAAACTTGGTACCACCTGAACTGTTCTTCATTGCAAAGATGTATTTCCAGTAATAATCGACAGGATGATACTTAATGATCTCTTGGGAATTAACGCCGACGCTATTGTGTTTGTACCATTCAATTGGAACGGTTTTGTTTACGTATAAACGCCATTCAGCATTCAATTGATCAAGATCATCGTCGGACAATAAATGAGGTAATTCACGTGCCACTATCATCATACTATTACGAGTAGATTCGTGCTGCCGTAAAAGTGGATGAATAAATCGAACATGTTGTAAAAACTCGTTGTTCAACGGCAATGTTCCCTAGACTGAAAGGATAGGGTCTAGAAACCATAATTCACCTGTGTCTGTTTGTCCGTCTGTCTGTCTGTCTGTAACAAGCGCTTGGTACAAATGACCATTTTTATGGCAAAAATGACCATTTTTGTGGCAAAAATGACCATTCCCGTGGCAAAAATGACCATTCCCGTGGCAAAAATGACCATTCCCGTGGCAAAATGACCATTCCAGTGGCAAAAATGGCCATTCCCATGGCAAAAATGACCATTTTTGTGGCAAAAAATGACCATTTCCGTGGCAAAAATGACCATTCCCGTGGCAAAAATGACCATTCCTGCGGCAAAAATGACCATTTCCGTGGCAAAAATGACCATTTCCGTGGCAAAAATGGCCATTCCCGTGGCTAAAATGACCATTCCCGTGGCGAAAATGGCCATTCCCGTGGCAAAAATGACCATTTTCATGGCAAAAATGACCATTCTAGTGGCAAAAATGACCATTTCCGTGGTAAAAATGGCCATTCTCGTGGCGAAAATGGCCATTCCCGTGGCTAAAATTACCATTTTTGTGGTAAAAATGATCATTTCTATGGCAAAAATGACCATTTTCATGGCAAAAATGGCCATTCCCGTGGCAAAAATGGCCATTCCCGTGGCTAAAATGACCATTCCCGTGGCAAAAATGACCATTTTTATGGCAAAAAATCACCATTTTTATGGTGCAAAATGACCACTTCCATGACACAAATGACCATTTCTATGGTACAAATGACCATTTCCATGGCACAAATGACCATTTTTATGGCACAAATGACGATTTTCATGGCATAAATGACCATTTTTATGGCACAGATGACCATTTATTTGGGACAAATGTCCATTTTCATGGCATAAATGATCATTTACACGGCTCAAATGGTCATTTGTAGGCAAAAAAGCTTTTTGACACTAATTACGAGTCTACTGACCAAGAACTGTTTTACCGTAAGCAATGAGATCGTTTTCACGCGCATGTATGGAAGACACGGAAGTGATGTAAAAAGGCTTTGTGCTTCATTGAGTTTGAGTTTTCAATGTGAAGTTTACGGAGAAAAGTAAAAAATATGAGGATGTATGCATCAGGGCGTTTGAAAGGTTTTTCAGCAGTGGAGAAAGGTGATTTTGCTATACATAAAGCCTAGGCTGGGAAAAGAGACATCGTAGTGTTTAAATTGTGAGCAGTAGAGCATAGTAAGAGGTTATGTAGTACCATTAAGACGAAGTAGCATTTCGAAATAAATATTTCGAAGTTGCTATCCTAATGGTTTTTAGGTACACATAGTATGATGTCAGATAGGATGCAATAAGTAGAACGAACAATGAAAGAATATTTAAGGCGGTGACATGAGTAATTTATTTCGAGTATTAGAAAATATGAGCCGTGCTTGGACATGAAAAACTGGTAAATGGTCGCAATAATGAAAGTTCAAATGTCAGACTGGATGATCGGCAACATATGAACAGACATATTTGGCTTTGATAAACAGCTGAATATCTAGTAGCAGTTAGTAAGACACGCTTTTTGTTTTTGATTCAGCGGATTCTTTCGAGGTAATGTGGAGCCAAATTCCTTGAACCACGCTTGTCGTACACCTTCTACTCTGTCAGTGTCTTATCCCTGATGTTCGTGATGGTAAATAAAAGAACATGTATAAATCTGATATCAATCGAATATACGAGATATTTCTAGTTGCCCGTTTTAAAAGTGAATACACGTAACTATAAGGAACTATGTCGTTAGAACAAGTGGTGTAAGAGAATGTTTTCAGTGACTAAAAGATTGTATTATCTTTTAGTTTTATTCCGATCGCTTTTTTTCGTTGAATCCTTTTACTTCATCTCATATTGTTAATGTCACTAGGGGTCGGCAGTTACCGTTCCCAAACCGTTACCCGGTAATGGTAACGGTAACGGTTCCTATGGAAGGAGTTACCAGTTACTTTTTCCTGGTAACTTTTTAAAAAGACTGTATAAATCTTCTATTAGACCGAATATTGACAATACACCAGTAAAAAAAATTTGGAGTTACCAGTTACCCTGGTAACTGTTGCCCGTGGCCAGTTACCTGGGAACGGGTCAGCTAAAAAAATAACGTAGTTGCAAAATCCTGTTGATGGAAAGTAATAATTCATCTTTCTAGAGAAGTTACCGGAAAAAGTAACTGGTAACGGTCCCGTTACCGTTACCCGGGAACGGTAACGGTAACTTCCCACCCCTAAATGTCACTCTAATCAAGTGGAACATTCTTCTCCATAGCGAGAATTTGAATGAAAATGTTTGGTAGTGCAATGTACTAACAGTGGCCTCATTTGCTCAGTCTAGGGCCCAGTGAATCGACTTTTAACGTCGATGAACCTTACTTGTTTTTATACTATTTCAACAAATGACGACGTCACTTCAACAATTCAGCAAGTCGAAACGGGGCTCTCTTACGCTATATACATTAACGGAGAACCACCCGTAACATTCACGATTGTTGAGCGGATGAAACACCACCATGTGCCAGCGGTTAGTATTGCTCTGATACATAACGGAGAGATTGAATGGACGAAAGCCTATGGTTATTTGGGTGTAGATACAGTAAAAAAAGCTGATGAATCTACCTTATTTCAAGCAGCTTCCATCAGTAAAGCAGTAGCAGCCATAGCTGCTCTGCAACTAGTGGAACAAAACAAAATAGATTTAGATGAAGATGTAAATAAATATCTACAAACTTGGAAGATTAAAAACAGTTCCTTCACTGAAAAAAAACCGATTACCTTACGAGGACTTCTCACACATACGGCAGGCCTTACTGTTCATGGCTTCAATGGTTATGCCCAAACAGAAGAACTGCCTACCTTAATTCAAATCCTCAATGGTGAAAAACCAGCTAATTCACCAGCCGTTATTTCAGACTTGGTCCCAGGCAGCGTTTGGCGTTACTCTGGTGGTGGTTATGTTCTCATGCAGCAATTGCTAGAAGATGTAACAGGTTCTGAATTTCCTACGTTGATGCAACGTTCAGTACTTTCTCCCATTGGTATGAATCGTAGTACTTTCGAATTTACATTGCCATTTTTATGGTCAGAGCAAGCTAGCATTGGTCATGATTCAAGTGGCAAGAAAATATCTGGTTATTGGCACAGATATCCTGAAAGTGCAGCTGCTGGACTATGGACTACACCAACAGACTTGGCCCGATATCTTATTGAAATACAAAAATCTCTACGAGGGGGATCGAAGCAAGTTCTTTCGAAACAGATGACCGAAAAAATGCTTACTAAACATTTGGGTGATTGGGGTTTAGGTCCTGCTTTGTATGGTGATAATAATTCGTTAGTTTTCGGTCACTCTGGTGGTAATGAAGGATATAGATGTCTGTCGTTCTCTTATGCTTATTCAGGTCAAGGTATCGTGATTATGACAAATGGGAATGATGGAATGGACTTGATTATGGAAATAGTAAGAAGTATGGCCAATGCATACAATTGGAGCTCTTATAAACCTATAGTGAAAAATATTGTTACGTTAACGCCTACAAAGTTGGCTATATTTGCAGGAACATATTTGATGAATCAAGAACAAGTTAGCTTGTTAATCATTGTCAAGGAAAACTATTTAGTGGCGAAACAAATCTGGAATGGAAAAGACTTTTTCCTTTATCCAGAAGGTGATTTTGATTTCTTTGAGAGAGAAAATGGCTATTCGATTAAATTTGAATCATCAATCGATGGAACTCTCACTGGACTTCTATTACTCGGAGAGAAGTGGACTAAGATCTAATCATACATGTTAGAAATCGAAGTCGAAATTGACAAGCATGATAGACTATATAAATACTAAGTACCGCATCATCTCTATGTTCATTCTTTTTTAAGCATTTTCTCCAATCAATCGACATAGTGTTGCCACAAGACTATTGGATGCTCATGTTAATAGTTTAGAGATTCAGAAGGGTAGTGTAGGTAGGTAGAAAAAGAAGAGATCAACACTCATACTCACACCATCCATACATCTACTCCCAAACCATTTTTGCTACGAAAAAAATTCAGTCACTTTTGCAGAAAACCATTGAATCTCAATGAATTCATTTATTTACGAATGCAAAATGAAATTCTCAATCAACACACAGAAGTTAGTTAATGTAATTGTAATTAAGAGTGTGTAGTCGTACATGAATCAATGAGAGTGTTATGCAAAAGACATGCTTCACGGGTTGGGCAGTTTATAATCGGGACAATTCCATCCTTTCGGTGATATGAAGATCGTTGAATCGAATTCTTCTTCAACAACAGTATAGTTTGTAAACCACAAGTACTGGTATACATCAAATAATGGCTGTGGAATTGTGGGTGTGGGTGTAGTGATTCTCTTAAACCACACCCATACCCACACCCTCTCTAAAAAACGTGTACAGAAAAAGAAAAAATTATTGATTTACGTGATAATACAGGTAGTGATGATGTTAATATTTCAACAATTATTAAAGTAACTTCAAATAATAACGAAGAAGATCGATTTATTCAAGGTTTATCAGAAAGAAAATTAAAAGTAAAAAAAGAAAATATTTTTTTTTATAAATAAAAATTTAATTCATTCTATGATACCGTCTCATTAGAAAAATCCATCAGGAAATTATCACATTGGAATCAAATCATTAAAACAATTAATGCCAATTTCTGCTTTTGAGCGAATTTTAGTAATTGAAAGTTTCTTCTTTTTTCAAAACATTAAATAATAAAAAATTAATAAAGGAGGGGGGACGGTTTGCACGTAAAACGGCCCTAAATAAAAATCATCTAAGAACACCTTATAAACTTAAATTTCATCCTCCTCTAAGTAAGAATGAGGGATCTGGACCTATTCCAGGCCATCTTTTGAGACCTCTTCTCGTCATTTCTACTAAGGCGAGAAGCATTGCCAATATCGGAATCCTCCAGGGACCATAACCACGACAGTTTACCAATTCACTCTCATACTTTCAGAAAAGATAGAGCTTTTCAAGAGCTACATAATGATCACAAATTGTGAACCGATATATGCTGTGCTCGAAAATCTCCAAGGACCGCAGTGTCCAGATTTTGCAGAAAAAGCAATTCTTCGGATGTCATGATCTACACAATCGTGAGCAGGGTACCTTATAGTATTACCACTTTTATTGTGCAGATTGAGCCTTTCATCAGTGGCAAAGTGAGATTTCAAACTGAAGCAGCAATTGAATTAGTTTCAAATGTGATAGAGCACAGCATTGTAAGCTTATCGGTTAATGAGCAATCGATATAGTGTGTTCAATAATATGTTTAGAAGGAATGATGTATGATAGACTTTGTAGTAGTGATCGAAATTATTACGCTGGGATGAATGGTGCGTTGGACGCTTTTTGATACTGTGGTGTGCTTTTGAGTACATGCGTGTGAGTCAAGGGGGAAAAAACTATTCGGGCATTCGGATCCATTCCATCCATTCCCATCCGTTCCCATCCATTCTCATCCATTCCTTGACTATCAAATATATTTCTGGCTTTCTTAAATTGTCGAAATAGTATAATAAGAATGGATTTTATTTTTCTTAGATTGTCTATCTTCTACTGACCGAAGTCGAAATATTTAGTCATATTGATGATTATTTCACAACAGATTGCATTTAATACTACGAGAATAAGTCTTTAAATTCACAATTGTTGTAAACAATTGTATATACGGTAGAAATTAATATAAGAGAGAGGAGAACTCACCATAACATTTCTGATCACTTTGGGTGTGGGTGTGAGTGTGTGGCTGTGTAAAGAGCGTTTATACACCCACGCCCATATTCGACACCGACACCCACACCCTGACTACTGACTATTGACCGCTAAAGATAATGTAGGGGTATGGATTTTAAGTGTGATGTGGGTGTATATATAAAGAGAAGATCTACATTCACACCTCTCACCCTCGTCTTAACATATTAGTACTGTCTCTTCTTTTTTCATCTATTTACGATTCACATTAAGATCATCGAGCGTCATTTATATTAGAACTCGAATTAGGCAACTCAATTAGTCAAGGGAGCTAAACTCGATAAGAATAGTTAAACTAATAAAGAGTGACTTATAGAAGACGCCGTATATTCATGGATCTATGGTTAGTTTGAGTTATATGACCGTAGCAGGACACAATTTTGTTCAAATACGGATAAATGTACAATGAAAGGGAGGTTTTAAAATTCTGTTGCTGTTCAAATTCTGATAACGCTCAGAATAAGATATATTGTGAGAGGAAACAGGATACTTTTTGCTGGTTTAAAATTTTGCTGTCTTGAGAAGTATGACCGCTGTTGGTCGGCATGCTTACTAGTTTTGAACAAAAGACGATAATCTTGAGACGTGTGTAAGTAATTGGTGGGGGGGGGGGTCCTTTATTAACACTATGACGGCCACATCTATATCTAAAATACACAGCATATAATTCAGTTGGGATGCAGAAGCGTGTCTCTGTGCATATCCACTCATCATCAACGCCCACACTCTGAAGAATAATTTAAAAATTGAATCTTCTTGCTAAATGTGCAGAAAACAGCAGTGGACAACAAACTAATCGCTAGAGAAAAATTATTATTTTCAGCGAAAAGTTGTTGTTCAGGTCAAAAATAAGATCTTCTATATCAAGAAAAATATAACAGCATTATCTGAGTAGTATACCTAATTATGATGCATATCGATCTAAAGATGAATGAATGAATCAATAAACACATAGACACATAAATTCCATTTGAAAAAGTGAAAACCTAGTGGGAAATGCATGAATGCAGCTGAAAAATACACGAGATCAGCAGAAAAATGGTTTGCTACGATTTTTTCTATGGGTTTTTATTTTTCCTCTGAAAATGTATGTATATAAGTAAACTTTAACTGATTCTTTTCTCTCATAGAAAAATGATTCAAAGATTATTCCTATTCACTATGAAACTAGGATGATACGAGGCATTTTCCTTAAATTACTTATCAGGTTTCATAAATCGCACATGATTTTCTCTATTAAAGACGACATTGTTCCAATGGAAATTCATTTTTTATTAGGATAAGATGTCCGTTTAGTCTGATTTTTGCGCCGAGCATTTGATTTTTGCTGAAAATATTTATTTTTGTCAGCGATCGAAAAGTTGTTGGACCCTCGTAGAAAATGGATAGATTCAAGTAAATGATAACATCATTAAATGATATTTTTCGTTATTTGCCTTTACTTTAGGGGACTCATCGATATAACTAAGAGAAAAAAACAAGCAAATCAATAGAATAGTTTTCTTCCTGATATGGAGGTGACCTCTACATCTCCCAAATTGAATTAGAAGGAATACATTGTCTGAATTGATTCATTGTTACTTTACTAGACAATGTAACGAACTAAATTACATCATTCATTTTTAATCATTATTGTGTTTAAAGAAACGATGGTTCTGATGGAAACCAGTCTATAAGGAAAGGAACTTATGCTGCTTCCATTCATATCTGTACTCACTATTTTATTTTTAAAGAATTTCATTAAAAAAGTACATTAGAAGTAAACGTTAAATAAATGTTATGGATGAACTGATTAAAAAAGATATTGCAATCCAATGTAGTATGATTTGAATGAGGTCATAATGGTTTTTTTTTCTATAGACGCGTTACACAATCATCCTCCTCTTCATAGCCTTCAATTTCAACATGTACGAACAGAGTTGAATCAGTTAGACCATTGTCCTTCGATCGCAATCGCATATGACGAAAACCTAAAGTAAAAAATTCAACNGCGTTTAGAATTATACTCAATAATTAAAGGAAGCTATTTATCAGCCGCTAAAAATGATTTTTCTTTATTATTTCTAATTTGTGTTAGTCAAGATATATTGAATATTTATTGGAATTATTTGAAAAAAAAAGGAATGCGAAAAAGAAGCTGATTTTTTTAATTTAAATTTACTATTTTTTGTTGAGTAGATGACAAAAAAATTTCCTTTTCTTTTTGTTTCAAATAAGTTGATGAGTGTTGAATTGTCAATATATATATAACGATGTTTGAATTATTTAAAATTAAAAATATTGTTCAAATTATAAGTTTTCTACATTTAAAAAAACTAATACTATTACAAATAGTTTTGTTTATATCTAAAGATATAATAATAAATGGCCTTTTATTTGGTTTCATAAAGTAAAAAAAATGAGTCTTTCATTTTTAGAAAATAAAATTTTGCTAAATTTTTTTCCCGTAAAAATCTAAGATTTTATTTTTTCCAGATATTTCGGAGAAAACTATATCATCTTCATTTTAAACTGTATGATTGTCTAACTTTAAATAAACTATTTTCATTCTTTAATTTCTCCATTTTTTCAAAAATAACGAATTTCATTTTCTTTATTTTATAAAAATAAGGATTTTATCCTGTAAATGTAAATATTTTATTTGATAAATATTATAAATATAAATATTTTATATATGATTATTTTATGAAATACAGATAAATAAAATATTCATATTTATAATATTTACAAAATAAAAATAAATAAAAAAATCTTCATTTTTTAAAATTTAAATCTTAAATCTTAATTTTTATTTTATAAATGTAAATTTTATATTTTATTGATATTATAAATATAAATATTTTATTTATAATTATTTCACGAAGTAAATATTAATCACAATATCTACATTGTGAAATCTTATATTAAAGAGAGAAAAAAGAATTATTCATTTGGTTCAATGATATAAAAACACTTTCAAGTCATGGATGGCTCAGAGCTAGTTGTGCTTGGTTCGCAATCAATTGGTCGCGTGTTCAAATCTCAGTCCAAGTTGTCGCTGAAAAATTACCATTCGGTCGCTCACAGGATTTGAGGCTTATATCATAGCTCGCTATGGTGCGTCGGTTCGATTCCGATACAGGGTGATAATTGTTTTTTAATTTTTTCTTTTTGGGAATAAATTAAACGCACGAATTTAAACCAGTGTAGATGCGTTTATTGAATGAAACGCGTTTGAACGCCCAAAAATGTTGCATTTTGGACGCATTTTAACGCGTCACGTTATATTGCACAAACGCTCGGAAACGCGTCACAAATCCTAAAAATGGTTACATGGGTACTATCGCAAATAGTTAGAACAAGTCTACTTTGGATTAACTTTAGAGAGACTTATGAAACTGTGAATATCAAAATAGTTTTCTATTACTCATTCACTTAAAGAGGAAGGTAATAGAATTTTTTTTAGAGATTATATTCTCCTAAATATATATTACATTAAAAAGCTTTGTTTTTTTGTCCTCTGACAGAGGACGCTATCAACTAGTAAAAGATTTCTTTCTTTTTTTCTTTAAATTGATTTTTGAAAATGCTCATCATTTGCATTTCATTAATAATATTTTATCTATTTATATTTCTAAGTTTAAATTAAATAAAAATAAATCGACGAAGTCTCTACTGTAACAATAGTAATAGTGATGTCTTATCATTATTGAACTGTGGTTGTTGGGGATAGTACACATACTTATACAACATGTTTTGTTTCTTCGATTGTTATTCAATCAGCATGACTCTTTTTTTCGACGTTAATTTTTTTATTTTTATCATTTTAATTATTATTTCAGTATCGTCAATAGTTATTTCTCTAAAATGGCTGCAACACTTGTTAAACCACCTAATTCAACTTATACATTTGCAAGTCAACCTAAAGCCGTTCAACAACAACAAGGACAACGACAGAAATTTCGAGAACAACTTGTTAATCCATCGTAAATTTAAAATTAATTGATAATTTTCTTTTGTTTTTTATTAAATATTTGTTTAATAAAGAGATGAAACAAATGTATATGGAAATTTAATGTATGATCGTCGTGTTATTCGTGGTAACACTTATGCTCTTCATACACTTCCCGCAGTGAGTTATTTTAATTATAAAAAGAAAATCTAATATTATATTTAATAGCATGCACAACCAGATCCAATTGAAGTTCAACGTCAACAAGAAGCTAAACGACGTGCCTTAGCAAGACGTAAGGCACGAGAACAAATTCGAACAAGAACACCAGATCCTGTACATAATCGAAAAAATATTGACGTACAAACAGAACTTTATCTTGAAGAACTCAGGTAAATATTTTCATAAGATTTTATATTATATTTTTGAAAATTTTATATTGAAATATCATTTAGATTTTCTTTTGTATTTATACAGAAATTAAATTTAATTGATAAGAAAATTTTTTTTTAATGTTACTAATCAAAATTTGAATATTATTTTCACTTTATCTTTGTACAGATGAATTTTGTCTATTGAATTCTACAAACATATTTAGAAATATCCTATCTTATGAAATAAACAATTTAATATGTATCTGTTTTTGACATCATTTTTTCTTTAAAATCATTACATAATGTGTCAAATCCAGAGCATATTTATTTTATTCATATAACACCTTTTTTCGATTAATGTTTCAAACAAAAAACTAAGTCGATTTCTTCATTGAGTTAATCAAATTTTAATCTTGTTTCTTTGCTGAATATTAGAAATTTCTCTCAAATAAAAACAAAATAAGTTAATAAACTATATGAAACGAACAAATCAACTTTTGAATTAATTTATAGTTTATTAATGCATAACATATCAATAAGAATATATTTAATGGACTTTATCAAAGGTAGCTTCGTTTTTTTTTACTTAAAAAATATCAATAAAATAATAGATAAAAAATGAAGATCGATCATTCTGGATTTTTTCAGTTCATCATTAACTTTTATATAAAAGAGTTTAAGCATCCGTATCTGTACACTTTGAAATAATTTTGACTTGTCAATACAACTTCATTCTCGAGATATTTTCTCGGTTATGATATATTTCAATATAAAATATATTTATTACATAAAAAAATCAAAGAAACATCTTCATACATTCAAAGATTACCTATATATATATATCAACTCAGCTAGCGAGAAAAACACTGAACTATTGATTTTTCTCCCTTGGCTAAAAAAAAGCTGTGAAGAGCTTGAGCCCACGATCTACTGACGAAGAGTTATGACCATCTTACTGAAATTTTTATTGAGAAAAACTCATTTGCAAAAAAACAAAACCAAAATGAAGATTTTCGATCCGAAATTAGGGATCCACCAATTCGTAGAATATAAGGTCAAAGATAACATTTTTTTCTTCATGAAAAATTTTATTTCTATGAATTGTTTATATCAGTCATAATCAGTTTTAATTGCTCTATCTGAAGCTGTAATCGATATTCATGAAATACAAAAAAAAACCGTTTTCGAATTGATCGAAAATTCGTGTTTCTTTTAGCTTTTTTCAATCGATCTTAACTGATTTTGAAACTTATTTTCTTTTTACCTTAGACAAAACCTAAGAATGGATTCGCATCAAGATTTTTGATTTTGTATTTAACGAACATCGACTATACAGCTTCGAATAAAGCAAACAAAACTGATCAAGATAGGATAAAAACAATCCACACGAATAATATTCTTAATAAGGAAAAAACTTGTCATCTTTGACATTATATTATAGAAATCTGTGCATTTCTAAATACAATAAAATGATAATCTTATCGTATTAAATATTTATTTTTAAATAATTTATTTGAATATAGTGATCGAATTGAAGAAGCTGATGTTGATGTTCAAACAGATGCTTTTCTTGATCGACCACCATCACCTCTTTTTATTCCACAATC
Source organism: Rotaria sp. Silwood2 (assembly GCA_905329745.1). Classification (NCBI taxonomy): domain Eukaryota; kingdom Metazoa; phylum Rotifera; class Eurotatoria; order Philodinida; family Philodinidae; genus Rotaria; species Rotaria sp. Silwood2. The sequence continues at coordinate 2,601,228 of CAJNSZ010000007.1, read as the reverse complement.
AACTGGCAAAGATATTTCTACTCAAATTGAAGCAGGCGATGTAAATTTCATTTTGTGTTTGTTTTATTTTTCTTCATCTAAATTGAATTATAAATATTTTAGTTATTTGATTTTGATATTGAAGTAAAACCAATTGTCGAAACATTAGTTGGTAAAACAGTTGAACAAGCCTTAATTGAAGTTGCTGAAGAAGAAGAATTAGCTGAAATTCGTGAACAACAACGAGAATATGAAGAAATACGTAATGCTGAATTAATTGAATTACAAAGATTAGAAGAACAAGAAAGACGTTTAAGAGCTGAAAAAGATCGTCGAATGAAACAAGCACAAGAAGCACTTCGATCAGAACAAGATGTTGCACAAAAAATAGCTGCTAGAGCTTTTGCTAAAGCTTATTTACAAGATCTTGTACCAAGTGTATTTAATAATTTAAGAGAAAATGGATACTTTTATGATCCTGTTGAACATGGTATTTTTTTTTTTATTAAAAAATTTTTTTATTAAAAATATTTTATCTAGAAATTGAAACATCATTTATGCCATGGTTAATTGATAGAACAATGACACAAGTTAATCAATTAGTTCTTGGACGAACTATTCTTGATTCGATCATTCGAGATGTTGTTAATCAACGAGTGGATAATTATGAAAAATTGGCAGAAGCACTTAAACAAGTAAAATTTTTATTTTTATTTACTTTAAAAAGTAAAATATTTACTTTTTATTAAAAGGCAGTTGAAGGTGGTGTTGATATGGGAACATCAACAGGTGATGTTCCACATGATTTAGAACAAAATATTGAACAACCAGAATCAGGTAATGGAGAATTAGTTTTTAATATGGAAAATAATATAAATGATGGAGTAGAAACAAGTGCCTTATTAAATGGTAAACATTTATTCTTGTTTTGATAATTAAAAAACAAATTTTTTTTTGTTTTGTTTAGATGAAGCTGTGGACGAACGTGAAGAAGAACAAACGAATGCTGACGATGATGCTGGTGGTGAACAGTGATTTTATCTGATAAATAATAGTTTTTTTTTTGTTTTTAATTTAGTCCCTATATTTGTCTATCTCTGCGTTTTTTATTTTATCGTCGAAAATAAAATCTACAAATTTTCTTTTTCGTTCAAATGAGTTTCGTCTATTGTTGACTTTCTATTCGCAACTAATTTAATAGCTGTTTTTTTTTATCTATGAGTGGAACCTTGATCTTTATTAACTTTAAAAAACTTTCTAGGCTAATTTGAAATATAGGATTGAAAAGAAAAAAAACAACTTTCTCTGCTCTTTCGAATAAATTTATCTTCAATACAAATTTCTATATCGTTGTTAAGCACTTTTTAAAAAAAATTGATTTTCGTCAAAAAAAACGGATCTAATATGAATTGGTGGACGTAGTGGTGTTAACAAGTGTGCACTAGGCCGAGTACCGTCCTACCATCAAAATAAAAAATAAACAATAGTTTCAATTACTGATACAATATTGCTTGAATTAACCCTAAGTGAGACGATAGTCTGAGATTTGATCTTTCATAATCAAAATAGTGTGTTACGTTATGTCTTGCTTTTTTTAATGTAATCTTTGATAAATTTTGTTAGCTTCTTCTAACACAACATTTTTTCTATAAGTATGGTTTCATAAAGTTCATATAAGAAAATAGAGCTTTGACGAATTCTAAAGATGTCTTAATAACTTTGATTAAACTTCAAATAAGACAAAACTTTTCCAAAATTCAAGAGAAATTAACTAGTTAATAAATAGCGGGCTGATTTAAAAACACTAAAATATTGAAAAAGTTTATCGTTTTTTTTTGTTTTATGTTTATGCATTTCTGATGGTGAATCCCAGAATTCTCAAAGGCATTTCATTGTAACCGGTTAATACTTTTTCTTTCATTTGAATAAGCATGTGAAACTAGAATAAGTTTTCGAGTACTTATTTTAATTAATTATTGCTATTATGATATTAAGAAAGAACTTTCATAAATAGGTGACCATTTTTTGAGAGTTTTTCGAGGCATTGAACTTGTCATTCTTTTTCTTCATATATAAAAATAATAATTAAAAAAATAGCTCAATCAGGCAATCTAGTCAAACATACTCTTTCAAATAAAAATTAATTAAATATATAGAATGATAATATACGAAGAATTTCTGAACTGTGAAATCAGCTATTTTCAAATTCTGCTGAATGAATATCTCCCAAAAAATTCATTACATGGAACTGAAAATTTTAGTATAGTGTTTCTACTACATTCCCAACATATCCAGGTTCAGGAAGTTTTATACAAGTTGAATGTATCTCGGCCAAAATCGATTTTTAAAGGAGAATGCTCTTATCAAATACTGATCATTAATCATTTAAACCAAGACCGAGAGTTTTACTCTAATACACATCTATATATGATAGGAATTACACATTATTCTTTTTTTTAAACGAAACATTCTAGAACAAAAATCAATATGAAAATGATAGGATATGAACTTGTTAAAACGAAATATGTCTCAATTTTATTTTCAACTGTTTTAAACTCAATCATTCGATACATTTTCTTATTATTTTTGGATAGGAATAATTATCTGTGATTAATTTTTTGTTTGATTGTGTAGAATAGTCTTGTCTTTATTTTTTAATGTTGACTTTCGATTTTGTTTATGGTCAATCAATTTACATAATTTTATGTTGAATATATAAAAAATTCAATTTTTATAGTCGAAGATCGACATTTCATTTTATTTATTCTAATTAATATATCGAGTCTATCAAATATTTTCGTTTATTGATTATTTTTTCTTAATATTTTCTAAACTATCAATTTAGATTTATATCAATAGAGATTAAAATAATGCATAATGAGTCTCCTCATGAATACTTCATCTTATGATATTCTGATTTTGGTGATGTTTAATTATGATTTTTGAGTCAACTCATTTTCAATCAATTTCTCTATCTCTAGTAGTGTTCTTTAGTAAAGAAAATTGATTTTTGATTACTGAATTGTCAATTTAGTCTATCTCAAATCATCTTTTCTATTCAATAAAAATAAAGTACTGCAACTCCAAGTACGGGTACGAAAATTTTTATTTTTTCAATACTCTATTTGACAGAGTATTTGAATAAATGTAATAATATTAGTTTACAGTGAGGTTTCAAAAATAGCACATGTACATTATATACTATCATAGCATCATTGATATCCAATTGAATCGTTGATATTATGCAACTTAAAACATTCTCTTTTCACTCAGCACAGTTTTCTTAATTAGTTTGCTTGTGAAGAGAGTTGTTATTTAACATGTAGCAGTAATTCTACATGCTAATCTACGATATATATCTACTAAAATTCATCGATCGAAATGTGTCTCACAGTAGCGATTGATAATTTTAAAATTAATCAATTTTATTCTATCCGAATGTCAAACAAAGTGAAATCTATATAAATTGTGAATGATAATTAATAATCGAATTCAACATTTAAATTAAGGAACAACAACAGTTGTTACTATTTTAATAATATTTGAGGAATAAATGCCGTAAAATGACAATGATCTATTGAAATATTTATATATTATCGATTAAATAAATAACTGTATACAATGTCTTTTATCTTATCTGAAACAATATGGTCGGATGTTATGGTATTGTGACATAAATAAAAAGTTATGCTATGAAAAAAATCATCTCTTGGTATGAATAAATATATTTATCACTGATAATTAATAATCTAACCGGTTAAAATGTTAAGAAAGTGATATAAATAATTCAACGTATTAATTTAAGTCTTCCTAAAATTATCTCATGAACTATCTAATACCACGTTACTTAAAACATCTTTATTCCTAAATGAAGAAGAGCCTGAAGAAATCGCATCATAATCTGTTAAAATTAATATATTGAAAATCTTGAAAGCATCTCCATGTGGAAGTTCAAACTGAAAAATGATTATTATTTGTGCACTGTCATCAGTCACTGATTTAATCCAAAATTACCCAGTTGACCTTAAAAACTTTCTTTCTTGATATTTAAATTATTTGAATCGAGATCATACTCGATAATAATGATAAATCAATATTCTATTTTTCGTTTAGTATAAATGATCAAAACCATAGTTAAAATTTGCCATAATAAGACTGGCACAAACACAAACTCTTAACTATTATGATCTATATGATTCTAAAAATTTTCAAAAGATCTATTCAAATTACTAACTATTTCAAACTAGAATTGCTTCACTATTTTTTTGAATAACTTTTCATAGAAACACTATAGAGACCTGCAATTTTCATCATTCAAGAGAGAAGAATCGAAATTATCGAAGTTTTATTGATCAGCAATTGATGGTGTAAATGTAGGTGTGGGTGAGGGTGAGTTATAAGACTTCTCTCGAAATCTTCGATTTCAGTCAATTGATCTGTGATCAGCCGAAAAATTTTCTAGTCAGAGATAATTCACCATACTGAATCGAATGGGAATATTTGTTTTTAGGCTCGAATTGATTTGGTACTGTTGTCTCAATATTTCTTAAATTTCACAATCAGCTTTGTATAACGAAGGATTCGACATTTTGGAAATATTGAAATAGCAATTTCAGATTAGTTCAAATCTAAAACCAAACATATCGATTTGACTCAGCATATTAAATGACTATGCCAAACTGTTTTTCCGACTGATCATAGATCAATTGACTGAAATCGAATCATTCAGAAAAAGCCTTATAACTCTCAAATGGAACAAGCTAGTAATGTCGGTCTTACATAGACCGAAAGAGAAGAATTTTTCTATCGAATAGTTCTATTAAAAGTGTAATTAGCAAGAAAAATATCTTCGGAATATTGTTTTTGAAAATATCGATCAAGAGCTCACTCATCGATCAACTTCTAATCTATTAAATTTTGATGTAGTTCGATGGTCCTCATTTTACTCTTTTGAATGGCGAAAACCACAGATCTCTATGATGTCTCTATTAAAAAAATTCAAAACAAAAAAAAAAATAGCAGGACATATGATTATGTGAAATGGATAGTGATATAAACCCAAAAAAAATTGATAAAATAGAAAAATTTAGAAGAATGTTCTTTGTAAATTGAATAAAAAGAAAAAGTTCTTTGTAAAAATAATCTATCATAATTGCTTTTTAGAATGTAATAAATTTTCTCGATAGATCCTTTTAATGTTAATATTAAAAAAATATTTGATTATATTATTAGTTAAAGATGAAAATCATTGAAACGTAAGGAATTCATATATTAAAAATAAAATAATTTTCTGAATTAATATTTGTTTTTTTATTCATCAATAAAGAATTATAAAATTAAAATAAAATATTTTTTATTTTAAGAGAAAAATATTGTAAATAATTAAATATTTTCCATTGATATTTTTTCTATTCATACGAAATATTATGCAAATTATTTTTGTGCATCATCATCGTCATCATCACAATAATTGCTTCTATTTCAATAGATTATTTAATGAATTTAATTACTTAATTTAATTTAGTTATGATATCAATGACAATTTGATAAAATGAATTATTTTTGTTTACAAATAAATCTTATATTCTAAATATGTAAGACGCAAAATATTATATTATAACCTAGAATTATCTTCTATGATGTTTATCTTTAAACAATGTTTCATTGGAATAATAAATTTGACATATGCTAATTGCATTTCCTTCATTTTGTAGTTTTGAATTGTAGTCATGTTTTCTAACATAATGCTTATATAATATATATATATATATATTGAATATAATGTTATACGTTTTCAATTTTCTTTTATATTCATAGAAATGTAATATTCATTGAAAGTTTGACAATTTCTTTTAATTTTAATCAAGAAAATTTGATTAAAATCATATTTGAAATATGTAAAATAAAAAATCATTTTCCATTTTTATTCACATTTAATGATCGACATAAAACAAAACCATTTATCTCACATCACATAGTTCCTTTCTTATGATAAATGCAAAGAAAAATATTATAAAATGCTAATGAAATTAATTCTTACTAATATATTCAATTGTATATGTATATAAAAAAAAAAATATTTTTTTTGTTCTAAAGTATAATATATCGATTAATACTAATATTGTGTTTTGTTTTTGTAATTAAAGAAAGCTTTTAGAACAATTCTATTTAATCAAAATATGAATATTAATAAAAAAAATTCTCATTGAGAAAAACCATTCATCATGCTTGTCAATAAATGAAACAAACATTGTTATTATCATTATCTTGATTTACATTAATATAATATAGATCAAAATTAAATGAAAAAGAATAGGAATTATTTGATAAATTGATATTTTGTTAAATTTTAAAATATGAATTAAATAATATCAAAATCAATTTTAATATTTAAATTCTATCATCTAATTGGTAAACGATTTTACCTTTTTATATGAAAGAAAACTCATTAAAGATTTTTTCTTTTTTTATTTATATGTCAATTTAAGAGTTAACACTCATCATTTAATAGAAGATATTTTTATATTAATATATTTCAAATAACAGACTTAAAAATAGAACAAAAAATTACAAAAATAGAAAGATATAATGCAACATAATGTTTCTTTTTTATTATTTGGTGAATAAATCAAATATATATATTTATATATTCATTACAGATTAAAAGAACTTTGAAAGTGACAAACACGATGTTATTTTCAATGTTAATTTAATCTTTATAAAATAGAAATAATTTTCTATCA
>CAJNSZ010000007.1:2550798-2594406 GCA_905329745.1 Rotaria sp. Silwood2 | reverse complement strand
CTAAGAAAATTTCCTGAAATATTTCAATTTTTATTTAAATTATTTTTGTTAGTTTAGTCTTAGAAAATAGTTGATCTGACATTAACAAATGTATAATTAACATTACTGAAGCAATCTATTTGATTAATAAAGTAAATAAAATTTTTTGAATATAATAATTATTAAATATTTAATGAGAAATGTGTAAAATAAAATAAAACGTTAGAATATTATGGTTTTTTCTTGCTCGATTTAGACAACATAAATTCGTTCTCAGATACGATGATTATTCAAAAAAAAAAATTTTATTTATTTTATAATAATATGTTGATATGAAATATTAATTTCCTTGGTTTGAAATATTTAAGTGAAAAATAGGTTGAGGTAATAAAATAAATTGTTGTTGTTGTTGTTGTTGTTTTTTCTAATATGTTAAATGTCGTTCGTATCAAGCAAATTATAAATATCAAGAATAATAAGTCTAACAGAATGTCATGAAGTATTTTTAATTCTCTCGTAAATGAGTTATTATCTTTGACATTTTCTTGATAAACTAACAAAATGAATTGTTTCTCTCACAATTAATGTAAATCATATCTCAAAATTTTCTTGTAATACGTATCGACGAACAATTTTTTGTGAATTCTATTTCAAGAATTTCTTTTTCTCGTTTCAGTCACGCATAAATAATTAAAAGCTAATATTTCAACGATTAGTAGATTATCGTATAAAGATATTTTTATAAATAGATGATAGGCCTAATTCAGTATTATCTCTTGACGTTGATCTTAAAAATTATAAATCAAATCTTTTTTTTCTTTTATAATTTTTGTAAAATGTTTTTGAAGAATCTTTTTTATTAATAGACGACATATAGATTGGTTCTATTATTGTCAGAGTACTTGTTGTAAGATTAGTGTATCATTTCAGAAAATTTTTATTGAAAATAAGTAAAACTAAAATACAACAAACTATGGAAAGAATTAAATTGTTCTCGAAAAACCAAAGATTGTATATGATTATTTCTATTCATTGATTAGATGTAAGAGACTCTTTGACTACTCTTACTAATGTTATTTTATGTATAGACAAGATATTTCTGAAAAAGTCTAATATAATTAATAATTCGTCTTTTTCTTCAATTATTTAACGATTAAAAATATTTTTCAATATCCATAATGTTCTTTAAGAGATAATTTATCCTTAACTAATTGTTTTTATCGTATAGTATTTGGGTTCTATCTAAAGTATACATCTTATGTATTTTTCTCGACATAAATTTAAAATACTATTAAGAAGATTATCTTTGTAATTTTAAAGAAAATTTCTTTTCTAGATGAGTTGAACATATATTTGAATGAAAATTTAAAACATGTTTTTTTTCAATTATCATCACCTGTAAATATATGCTTGAGAAAATTTGATTTTTTTCGAACAGTTCTTTGTTTGTATAGATCAGTTCAATCGATTTCGTACGTAAATTTGAATTCTACTTTTTACAGATTTTTCATTCGAGTCGATTTCAGAAAATTGTTCGAGTACTTTCGCATTGTTCTTTGTGGATAAGAACGCGTTATCGAGTTAATTACTTTAGAAAAAATATTCAAGTCATTGGAAAATAACATTAAAATAATTCGAGCGTATATTTCAGTGAAATTCATGGTTATATTTTTAAAAAATAGACATTACAGTCATGCTAATCAATCTTCAAGATTAAAAAAAACCTAAAAATATGGATGCAGCTCAAATAAAACATATTAAGAAGCTGAGAGAACATTGATGTTGATGTAACTATGACAAATAAACTGAGACTAGATTGAAGCCAGATATATCATATGATTAATAATCTTATTAAAATAATACTACTATTTTTTGTTAAAAATGATATTTTTCATTAAAAATGAGCACTGATTCAACTTTAAAACAACTTTCAGGTTTTTTTTACCCCAAATTGAAATTATCTATTTTGTTCAGTAAAATTATTTCATTGATGTTTCTAACGACATAATTTAAACTAAAACAAATATAATTAATTTTAACGTAAACAATAAACAGTGACATAATTATTTATTGATATCAAATAAGAAAATAATAATTAGAAAAATATCTTCAAAAAGGATAGATGAACTTATTAATATTCGGTGTGTACTTGAAGAATAGTTATTGCTTGTAAAACCTTCGTAGTCTTTCATATAGTAAATCCAGATTTTATTTATCATTTATTGATTCATTATAATAAATAATATTCCTTTTTTTTTTTTTTTCAAATAATTTCTGTCATTTGTGAAGATTTTTGCCTAAATTCTGGTACTATTCAATTAGACATGTTGTCTCGTCTTTTATGGATGTTGAGAGTCTCTACGATAGAAATCGCGTTTTTATTTTTTCAATAGTCGTTTTTCGCGATCATTTATTACATTTGTGAAGATTTAAGAAAAAAAAAAGAGTTAGTGACGAAATGTATCCCAAAATAGATAGCATAAAACAATTCTCTTTGTGATTATCACGAGCAACTAAAATCGTGTTTCACATTTTAGTCCCAGATGAATTGTACTATTTGTTTTTTAGCAAGAAAAGTAATTAATCATCATCATACACGACGAAAATCTTATTGATCATCAATAATATTATAAAAATATTAAATTCATATAAATAGTTATATATTTTTCAATTAAAATTATCCGAATAATTCATGTAAGAATATATTTTACTCGACCTAAAAACAAACAATCAATTTAAGAATAATGTACTTATATAAATGAATTAAATGATTGTTGTTTTTCATTATAAAATGTAGTTTGTTTTTTGTTTTTGTTTTGTTGTGTTTTTATAATGACGAATATAGATACATTTAACAACAATATGTATATACAAAGACAAAAAAATAATAATAATAATGAATAATAAACAAAGACAAAAAAAAAACACGCTGATTCGCATTGTTAAAAATATGAACAAAAAAATAAGTCAAATATTTAAGCTTCAGTATCATCAAAACCACCTTCATGTCCTTTAAGACGTATTCGAGCAAATTCTTCAAAGATAAAATCATCATCATGAGCAGTATTATCAAAACTAAAACAAAACAAATAAATATATATATATATATTTTTTCTTTTGCTCATTAATAATAAAATAAATCTACAAACTTAGTATCAAGTTGAATTAAATTATGATCAACAGGTACATCAATTGCTTGTAGATCATCAGAATTTGTTTGATCAAGTTGTTGAGATAGTGAAGGTGTTGGAGGAGGTTTTGGATGTGTTAATGTAAATGGTAATTCAACTGCTAAATCCCTATTTAATATAAAAATATAAAATCTTTTTTTATTTCAAATCTAAACGAAAACAAATTTACCCTCCCATAGCAACAATTATTTTAACTTTAACTTTATATTGCACGATTATTCCAAGATTTTCTTTTTGTGTATTATTTCGAATTCTATTTTAAATAAATAAATAAATAAATAAATAAATTTATTTTTTATTTAAATAAAATCTTACATTGTTGATGAAGCTAAATTAGTATCTTCATGTTTTAATTTTCCATCTAATGCTAACCCTCTTTTATCTTTATTATTTGCTAGAAGTGGTATTAACGAATAAACTTTTGTTAAATTTGAACATGGAGTTATTGGAAAACCTTCACTAAAAAGTAAAACAAAAAAAAATCAATTTATTTTATTTAATTTAATTTTTTTTCTTAAAAGAAAAAACGAATAAAATAAAACAAAAAAAAAAGCTGTATGAATAAATATGAAGCATACTCAGTTTCTAATTCAGCAACAATACATTTGTAATGAGCATTTGTAAACATACATATTTCTGCATATTGTTTTACTAGAATATAACATTTAAGGCATACAACATTTAAACAATAACAATTATATTTATTTTATAAGCAATAAGTATATTTAACAAAATCAATACTGAGCAACGTTTTCATTTACCTCGATTCAAGTACAGCTACATCACATTTGTACTGTGTTGATGAGTACAAGCAGATCTCTGCATTTTGTACAACTACACAGTTAAGGATTATATTAATATACATATATATATATATATATATTTGAATTTATTATTTTTTTCATTAAAAAAATATCTTTTTTTTTTTTTTTTAAATACTTTATTAAAAATAAAAATAAAATAAAAATAAATTCTACATACCAGAAATACGAATTTTTCGTAAAGTTTTATTTGAATTATTTGTAACAACGACATTAACATTGATACTTTCACCATGATAATACATCTGAATATAATCAAACAATAAAAAACTAAAAGAAGAAATTAATTAATAGAAAAAAAAAACCTCTTTATCAAGTGTACATTCCAAATGTAGTGGCGCAGGTGACATCATAAAATCTTTATGTGCTTCAATAACTGGTTGTGGAGCTGGAATTTCTGGTGCATAAGTTAATTTTCTAATTGCTAATCGAACAGAACTTCGTTTATGTGATTTATCTTCATTAGCTTCTGCTACATAAGTTTTTAGTTCATAATCAACACCACATGGTTTTCCCGTATCGCCAACAGCTGGTTGTAATGTTACTGAAGCTGGCGCATTTTGAGGAATCTAAAATATTTATTTATTTTGTTTTTATTTAATATTAAAAGAAAATTTACTTCAAAATAAAATGGATATGCATTCGGTCCTAATTTTCTTAAAAGACGTTGTTGTAAATAAGTTAAAGGTTTTTTTTGATCATCAATAGGAGGATAAATTTGTTGAGTTGAACAAAACAAATCTTTTCGAAATGTTAAACCAAGTACATCAAGATCTTCTCGACCATATCGAAATGCTATGAACAATATTTTATATATTTATTAAATATATATTAATTATTATATAATACCTGCTAATACAGATGCAAATACTTTACGATCTTTAACATATTCAGGATCGACTAGAACAACTCCATCTAAATGAATATTTTATTAACAAAATAAAACAAAACTATTAAAAATATAATACCTACCAATTGGATCTATATGATCCATATAATCGATAAAATCTCTTTTTCCCAGATAACATGTAATCTAATAAGAGAAATTAATAAAAATTAATTTAATTAAATTAATTTAAAATACCTTTGAATTAGGACTACTTTTCTTGAAGACTCTAAATGAAATAAATAGATTTTATTAAATAATCTTTTGTTATTCTACTTACATTGATGTTACATGACACATTATTTGTAAAAAAAACAAAACAAAAGGAAAGCAGAAACCTATTTTCTTAGTTACTAAATATATAATGATAGAAATGTGTCTTATAACTAATAATAATTGATAGGGAATCAGCGATAAAAACTATCATCCATCTGTCGATAGTGCAGCAAAAAAAAAAATATCGACCTTCGCATCAGAAACAATTCTTCATATGTTGTATTATGTCTTTCTCTATCTAAGCGAACAAATTGAAAAGACATTGTCACAATAACACACTACTGGCAGCTTGGCATAAGACACAACAAGAGAAAAAAGAAATTCTGCATTTTCCGGATGAAAGTGATATGACGTCATATGAATATATTGATTCTTATTTGTCTCGATAATTTTACCAAAAACATTTGGAAAAAAAAACGATAAGATCTTCTTCTTGTTTTCAATTTTATTATTAATATTTTAGTTAACATTCATGTCCATTGTTGAAAGGAAAAAACAAAGATTATATTCACTATTTTATGGCACTTTGCTTCAACTTCCGCTTTTATGCGTGTTTAGAAAATGACGAAACAAAAACAGAATTTGACGCCTATCATTATTCAATCTCTTTCTCTCCCCATATATATATATATAAATCTGCATAGCATGAGTATTCTCTAGAAAGAATAGACTCATCTATTTTGTTTTTCTTTTCTTTGTATTGAAATAATACTATGGTCACACCATCATTCTCATTTCATTAATATTTAACATATAAACATAACAATCACGGAAAAAAGATCGACAAATTTGATAAGAAAAAAAAAAAAGAAAAAGGATTTACACTTGTCAACTATGGATTTTCAATTTTAATGAATTCAAACAAAAACGAAATAAGCTTGTAAATTTTTATCATTTTCAACTTACGGTTTCATAAGATATCATATAAGAAAATATTAATTGTTCAGCATGATTACGTGCAATAAAATCAAACGAATCGAACAAAAATTAATCATATGCGCACTTCCATCATTTTGCTCGTTTCTTTATTATTATATATAGTCACTAAGATAATGTATCCATGCTTTTTTATTCATATTGACTTGACGTCGTTTGCTTCCTTTTGTCTATTTATAAGACTCGTGAGCGCTCTTTCTTTCCTCTTATTCTTCTACTTCATTGAAGGTTTTTTCTTAGAAGAGAAGTGGAATAGTAGTAATAGAAGACAGAAGAACATTTTTTTTTCGAAGGAAAAGAAAAGAAGATGCCACTAACGTAAAATCTGTGATAATTAAAAGATCTTCTAGTGAGAAAAACAGGAAAAAGAAGTTCTTTATAAATCTATCGTTATTTTCGACATGTCATTTTACCAAGAAAAAAAAAAATTTTTTTCTTTCTAAAATAACAAAAGTGATTAAATCCATAGTGAAATTCATTTTTAATGACTTAACAATAAATATTGTTTATGTGAAAATATTTTTTATGTTTTTATATCTAATTAAAGTGAACCATCGTTCAAATATATAACAAAGAAAAACTGCAAAATAGAAAAAGATAATAAAGAAAAAAAAGAAAGCAAAATGAGTATGAATTATCTCTCTAAAAACAAACTATCATTATCATCAACAGCAGAAATCTATCTCTTACATTGTTTCACACGTCAAAAACCGACATCTAGGTTAATATATATATATATATAAATAGGATAAAAAAAAATCAGATTTCATCATATAAAATGGGCAAACTTTATATTTGAAAAAAAGAAAAATTCAGTTAATCAATGAAACATAAATGTCAAATGTTTTAGTTTATTATAAGAAATTCTAATCTGTCATTAAGGTCGACAATATCTATTTGTAAATGGTAATTCTTTCTAACGATTCTAATTTTATTGTAAAAAAAAACTATTTTCTTTTTAGACTAATGAAATGATTAATATTTTTACCGTGTTCCTTGTTTTTTTGAATCATCTAAACATTGATCCGTCGCACCATTTCCATTAATTTGTTGTTGCTGTGCCATAAATAATATTTCTTTTTTATGTCGATAGAAAAATTTTTTGTCTAACTAATCTGTGAAACATGACGATATATATAATCTAAAGACAAACACATCAAAGTAATGAACCTGACAATTGTTCTTCCTCTTTTTTTCTTCATCCAACTGTTTATGACATTGACAACAAACAGAAACATCGATAATGACATACAAAGATTTTTCTATTTTATTTCTTTTAAGATGTTTATCAAATTAGAAAAACAAACTAAGAATAAATTTAGTAGAAAATTATCACTGTTATATTTTGAAAATTTCTATTTCAATTCTTTCATCAAAATAAAAGACTGAAAAAACTAATTGATACTACCTTTAATCAACTTCACAGCATGTTTTCTGGTCATGATTCTCACCTTATTCTCTTTCCAACATTCCACAACTGGAATTAAAATATCATAAACACATTATAATCTCATCTATCCGTCCGTTCTTTTTTATTTCAAAAAAAAAAAAAAAAAAAAACTAAGAAAATGTCACTGCATGCAAAGATAAAATAGTTTTCAACTTAGAGAAAAAAAGAAAGGAAAAAAAACAGACGTTTACCACATCAACATATTACAGATACAATGAATAACTCGATTGACATTATGCGTTTATCTCATTTGTTTATGCATCGCCATCAACGCCTTACTTTCTTTTTTATGATTTTGACATTATCTGCTGACATCTATTGATGAAAAAGAAAAGAAGATATTTCATTTAATTTAACGAATAAATTCTGAAAAACTTCAAGTCTATTTTTATTTGAATACTACGCCATTTTTGTAGATGTAATTCATACATACTTTCATATCATTTCTAACTCGTTTGGTTCATTGCTTTTTCTTAAAAAGTTTAGTCAGCGATGTCAAGATCAGATTATTATCGGGTATAATAATCCTCTCGTCATGATATATGGTCGTTTTTTTGCAGTGAAGCTGAAAAAATTTCTCGCTTTATATAAGAAAGAAAAGAATTCCTTTCTAAAAAAAAAAGAAATCTGAATACCTCTTCCTTCTAGACTGGTCGTCTGGAAAGAGAGATGAATCCATTAATGACTTTTTATGACATCTTATCATCAACATAAGTTATTTCATGTAATTTTCTACAACATCAGGATCCTATTATTATAGCTTTATTACTTGTTTGTAGGCCTGTAGTCAGAGATTTTTTAATGAAATACACTGAACCTTTCTTTTATCTCAACTACCATAAGTTACAGGTTTAATGAGTTTTATGAGTAATTACTACCAATATTTTTCGTCTCGAGTACATTGGAAATACTTTTAAAAAAATGGATATACACATAAAAAAATATTCGAGTAAATCTTTTGCTAGATTAGAAAAGCTCAAATTTCAAAAGTAATTGTGTTTATATTTTATTGTATTCTAATGATTTACGTACGTGTAATATATATGTATATGAATGATTTAAAATTGTATATATTTACAA
This sequence comes from Rotaria sp. Silwood2, assembly GCA_905329745.1. Classification (NCBI taxonomy): domain Eukaryota; kingdom Metazoa; phylum Rotifera; class Eurotatoria; order Philodinida; family Philodinidae; genus Rotaria; species Rotaria sp. Silwood2. Next base: position 2,585,787 of record CAJNSZ010000007.1, on the reverse strand, counting down.
GATTAAGTTCTATCTTGTCTCCTAACTTAAAAATAAATGTCATCAAGAATTTATCTAAGAAGTTTTTACAATATGCTATTAGTTAAAGCAGCTTGTTCATCTGAATGAATTAAAGCTCCACAAATTCTAGTAGAAGAAAAGACGAAGTAAACTGAATTGAAAAATAAGACATTGAAGCCCATTAAATAGATTACTTTTTCATCATTGAAACAATACATTACACCATATATATTAATTTTCTCTTAAGATCGAAGAACACATTAACAAAAATGTTATTTTATGTATTTTTAAAAGTGAAATATCTCTAATCAACGATTCAATTAATGTCTAATTACACCATTGAAATATAAAATCATTACAAAAAATTGATAGATTCTCTTTTGAAAAATTCTCAAATTTCTATTGATAAAGTTTCGCGAAACAAAGATTTTTTTCTTTTTTCAATATTTTTCACTTTTATTAATAATATTAAGTATTTTCTCAATTCTATCTTAAATCTATTTATATTATGGTTTATTGTTACAAGTCTTCGGTTTCAATTGTAAACTCATTAGTTCAAGGTTACAGTTTTGAAAGAAAAGAAAATTAAGAATATGTTTGTTTGTTTTTTTTTTTTTTTGATTTCACCAAAAAAGATTCATCACAATTTATTGTATCTTCATTCAAGATGAAGTAGTTCTTTCGTCTATATTCTGAAATCAATATATCAATAGACATCCAAACGTCAATTATTGAGAAGATAAAATTGCGTGATGATTATAGTTTTTATATAATCTCCGGGTTACATATAGAGGTTTTGACATAGAGTTGCATATAGCAATAAAATACATTGCATATGTTTGGACAGTGTTCACACTTTCAAAAAAGAAAATTCTTTCATAAATGATCATGATTCAGGCATTGCTATCATCCAACGACAAAAAAAAAATTTTTGAGAAAATATTGAAATTTCTGAAATCTAGCAAAGAATAAGAAACAAATTGACGAGTGATTTCATTAATTTCTCATGTATCATAGAAAACTTTTTAGGTTATTTCATTCATCACTATTCTTTGACCTTGAAAGTTCTCGTTAGGTTCATAAATTAAAAGCATTTTCAAAGCAAAAAGTATGAAAAGAAATTTTAAGTCAATTTTTGAAGAAATTTTTCGGTATTTACCAAAAGATTACAGAAATTTCTATAATTCATTTGCCTTATAATGTATACAGATTAAGAAATAAATCTATAGAAATAGATAATCTTATACAAAAAAACTAGAAGAATTTTTAGTATTAACTTGGAAAACACGAAGATTAAAGTAATATCCGTAATTGTCATTGTATCAGATTAATTATGGAAAATTCTTAAAACTTTTACAGTCTTTGAGGTAAATGTTGTCTATTATTATAGATTTATTTTTTAATCTATATACTTCATAAGATAAAAAGAATTATGAAATTTTTTGTAATCTTCTGATAATTATCGAAAAGTTGTCAAAAACTGGCTTGAAATTTCTTTTCTAAGAATAAATTAAACGAGATGAATATGTATACAATGCATAATAAATATGTCTTCACTTCTACTTGTTTAAGTACATTTTACTTTCAATTTCAACATTGTTAAACCTATTTATAAATTATGTTCTCTAATGCTTTTTCTCTTGTGAATATTCAATAGAAACCACAATAAATTTTGTCTATTTCATAATTAATAAGAAGATTTTCTATAGGACATAATTTTTATTTATCAAACAAATTAACAAAATATTTTGACAAACATTAGAATCATGTCCGGTATAGCCTCTAACTTGACTCTATCATTTTATATAAAAAAAAAATATTAGAAAAAAAATAATAATTTTACTGTTGAATAACAAACCATATTCTTCATTTATTTTAATAGATATGATTATCTTAATCGATAAAATTTAATCGTTATGATAAAGATTAAACTTAAAGAAACAAAACGTCGTAAGAGTAGAAAGATTTATTTAAAATAAAATCTGTGAAAAATAATTAAAAAACTTTTCTTTTTCTAAATTTTGTTAATCATCATCCAGAAAAAATTTATATTAATATTTATCTTATATATACGTAGATATATTATAGAATTGTTTAACTTGATCAAGAAATATTATTGATGAAAAATAATAAACAAAAAAAAAAATCACAAACTGATTAAGACTCTGTAAAAGTAAAAACCGAGAAAATCGTTACAATCAAATATTCTAATGTTAAACAACAATTCATTGATTTTATTCGAATATAAATATTAAACAATGACAAAAATTGTTCTTTAAATAATTTGAAAAAGGATCATCACTGTTTAATGACATTGTGCAATATTGTCGATGATGATTCGATATTAATAAGTTTACATTAAGATTTATTAATATTCAAACTACTTTAAAGAATATTATTCAGTGAAAAGTATTAAGAAAAATATTAACTAATATAAACAAGATGTTAACAAAAATTATAGATAACTAAATAAATAAGAGAACTTTCAATATGTGTAGATAAAATTTGAAATAATATTGCAATTGGTTAATGTATTTATATAAAATCTAAAAAAGAACGATCAAACAAAGTACGAAGCAAATCATTGATAATTTACTTAAATGATATCATTTTTCTTTTTGATAAAATAGAAAAATACGAAATATTTAAACATTTATATGATTAATTAATTTGTATGTTGTTTCTTGTCTTTCTGTGATCAAAGATCATTGTGATGATTTCTTTACATAAATTCTGAAGTCTTGAGATAATTATGTTTTTCCATATATCTAAACGTTTTATAATTTAAATATACATTATAGTATTTGTTGAAGTTAGTATTATTTTGTATCTTCTTACAAGAGAAGTATCGTTAGGAATTTCTCTGCTACTTCGGATCAGTCCTGATTCTTAATAGGTACGACAAAAACCAGGTCCGTTATAGATTTGGAAAATTATACTCAGATGATCTATATTAACATCAGGTTTCCAAGATGAACGAACTGAAAACTAACCGAATGACCTATTTCACACTATTTTGAATACACTTTTACATTTTTTCTGGTATCACGATTCTTTTTTGTCTTTTTTCTTTCTTGATTCTATTTTGTTTTTTATCTTCATCCTATATCAAAAAGTAAGAAATTAATAAACTACACTAAAAACTGATTTCTTGCTTCTAATCTCACATTTGGTTCATGACATGTAACTTAATAAGACTAAAAAAAATTCAATACGGTTTGTGTCTTTGACTTATTGTTGAAAATTTAGAGACATATCTATTAAAGATTGCCTTTCCTTCAGTACGAGATAGTCAAGATTCTCGAATAAATTAATGTTAATTATTAGAGTTTCTCGACATACTCAAGAGAATAGGATATGTATTTCTTCATCTATTGAATTTATAATTACGCTAAATAAGTGTGTCGTTTCTTTCGAGAAGTGATCATGTTTCTTAACTTAGTATTTCGAGTATGACACAATCATTTCTTTTAAAAATATCACGAAAATCTAATAGTAACACTATTAAATTTATTGGTAGATAAAAGGTCAGGTTAAAATTCATTTATTCGACTTTCTTGACAAAATTATATTGTAGAAATCTGAATACTAAGTAAAATGTGTCTCGTTTTTAAATTATAGGTCATAAGCACAAATCATTTCAGATTTTTCTTAATCTCCTGTTGAGCGCTACTTATAAAAATAATGAGAAGAAACCCATTTGAGTATTTCCTTCGTTAGTAACAGCTCTATTCTCTCTGATGTCACGTCTTGTATAAGTTCTAACTTACATACAATGATCACAGATACTTATTTTGTTCTAGTTTATTATAGAAATCTTTATGGTAAATGATAATTATAGTTAAAACAAAATGTCTTCTCTACAATTTAGAAAAATTATTGAATCTCAAAATATGATAATTTTCAGTTTTATTCTTTCATTCTTTTACTCATTATTTTTTCTTATAATATTGAATTTATAAAGAAGTGTTACATATTCAGTTGATTAAAGAATAAGTTCCATATAATAAACTTAATGAAATTTGGTATCATAGAGTATAATTTGACATTATATAAGGATATAAGTCTCACTGATTTTTATCTCTAAACCATTAAATTTTCATGATGTTTAAATCATAATATTGATTATGTGACTAATTATCTTATCTTTACTTGATGCTATGACTTTTGAACATTCCTATTTTAATCCGAAAGAGCATAGAAGATACGCGATAGTACGCACTAATGAGTTCACTTGACTTTTATCAAGACACATTGTGCATCAAGTAACATGTTGAAATGTTCGGTCTAGATTAACACCAACAACCAATACTCTTGTTAATATAAATTAGCTGTCAATGAAAGTTAATTAACATATGAAAAAATAAGTAATAAACAAACGTTTCAATGCTTTCATATTTGACTTCGAGAATGCATAATTATTGATTAAGTCTTTCAGTATATCGATAATAAATAAAACCGACTCAACATAAATATAAATCTATTTTTTATTAATTTGACTTTATGTAGACATCTTGGTTAAACTAATATGTCTTACGAATTTAACTTAAAACAATTTTTTAATGTATAATTTTTATAAAAGAATAACTCTTAGTGAATTGATTAATTCTATACATGTACTCTATTTATTATCCATTGTTTAGTTCTTTTGTTTTTATTTGATTTGTATATAAAATTCGATTAAGTTTATAAATAAGATGAAACTTGGAGAGAATAGATAAGAAATCTAATTAATCAATGAATAATGTCTTATTAAAATTTTTTATTTTTAAATGATTATTTCATTGATTATAAATAAATAACATAAAATGAATGTTATTTGAAAAGAAAAATTCCTAGGAGATCTATTTGATCTTTTAAAGAGAGAATAATTACAAACATTATTACGAAATGAATTATTTGAATAATCATTCAGTCTTTTTGCTTCGTAAAGTATAGTCGCATTTTTTCGCTTCAACATATTACATTCCTTTTGCATCTGCCTCTTTAAGTGATAAGAGAGCAAAGATGACAGAAGCAATTAANCATCAGCAAAGCAGTTGTAACCCCTTGCTTCAGAGTACTAGACTCAGCTTAAAGTTCATCCATATATATCCTTAACATGTAAGCACTTCCGAGTGTGACATGCAAGAGCTTAATAAAAAAAAAAAAAAAAAAAAAAAAAAAAAAAAAAATTATTTGAATAATTATATTATATTAAAAAAATATTAATATTCGATAGTTTTTTTAAATTGAAATTATTAATTATTAGAATAGATGAAGACAATTTTTTCTTTATTTCTTTTTAGAAATACATAGTGATTATTTAAATGAAAAGATATTTTGAGATAAAAATATTCTTATAATTAATGTTTAAGTCTAAGTTATTCTTCAATCAAATGTCTTTATTAAAGTAATTTTATCTTAACTGCTTAAATAATTTTTCTAATAAATATGAATTTCTCATTACATACTTCAAATAATAAATACGTACATTATTTTATTTAAATAATCAAATGACAATGTCAAAAAAACCAAACTGTAATTTATTTGAAGACAAATTTTCAGTTGTATGAAACATCGAATTTTTTCAATAAGTTTAAATAATCGATAAAGACAACAACATTTAATTCCTTCAAGACGAAACTATTAGATTTTTATTCATTGTTTTACTGGAATTTACTGAATTTTCATTCGTTCTATTTTATCAAATTTCTAACATTTTCCACTTTAATATATACGGAAAAAACAAACATATTTAAATTACCATTAAAAATATACGCAAGTCAATAATGAGTTGATTTCGAATCATGACGTATATAAGTGAAGAACATAGTCACTATACCGTTGTGTCCTGAAAAGAAAAATATCTATAAGTTAAGTTCTATTCAATCAATTTTGATAGGTTTTTGTTGTTGTATTGATCTAAAGAGATTATTCACTTTTGAAAAAACCAAGTTTTCGAGAAATCATAGAAAAAGTGTTAAATACGTATTATCTAATCTCATCTGTCGGAAGAAAGTCGATTTTTAAAAACTCTCATTGCAATTTTCATAAATGATTTTTGCAGTTAGAGTTGTAGAAGTTGTCAAGAATTTTTAGAATATATTTTTATTTTTATCTTAACACGAAATTTTCTGAATGAAGAACTATCAATAATAGGTATTAATACACTTTTCATTTTAGTTTAGAGCAACATTAAAATTATTGACATTTCGTTTAAAAAAACTTCATTTTGTTGTTGCCATAATTCAATGAAAACTGAACATTTTTTCCGTAACAATTTGACTCTTTTCCACCTCATACAATTGAGTAATATATAAAAAATTCAAGTGAATATCTTTTTTCTCTCCAAGAGAAAATTCAGGTGTACTGAAAAAATGTGAAGTGACATTTTTTTTCAAATAATTATATACAAAAACTGATTGATATTTGAAAATACCATAGAGATATCGGCTGTGTATCAGGAGCTGTTTAACAATATCATCAATTTTCGTACTTCTATTAGATAAGAAAAAAGTCTCGAACATTAATTTGACGAGACTTTCAATGGCAGAACGCACTTATCAGCTGTTATCATTCATTATTGCTGAAGTGTCTTATGCATTTCATCAAATAAACGATATGCATTGTCGACACAGAGAAGTGTTGAGAAAATATTATTTTCATATACATTCAACACAGCTCTACAAAATTTATTTTTATTGATCTTTTTTCTCGAACAGTGCAAAGTCTATACTTTTCATTCATATAGATGTTACGCATCCTAACAGACTTATTTATATTTAACTGAAATATACTTTTTTTTCATCAGCGATTTTGCTTGAATCATTAAACTTTTTACTCTTCGACTTGTTTTCTGTTTATTTACAGAAGAATAATCAAAAGAAAAACAGCATTATTTTTTAGTGGACAGCTGTATCAATAATATATATGTATATATAGGATACGTATTGATTACAGACTTTTCTTTGCTAAACATGAAAGAACGAATATTCTATTGAGTAGAAGATAAATAATCAATATCTACATATGAAGAATATTTATATGAATTATAATAATTGTCTTCTCCTACAAAATACGTTAAAATCAATAATAAGAAGTGGAGGGAGAGTGCTCGACTCTTCGTATTTCTTCTTTTATTTTCCTTGACGTTGATTCAGTACATATCAGCTCTTGGTGAAATTTATGCAATTAAATATCAAAATAACGAGAAAACGATATATTGATTATTAATAGTAACAAGTGCATTATTCTTTTACAGAATATTAGTCGGTCTTAATTACGCAAATTCTCAAATCGTTTGCTAATTTCTTATAATGAATGTACAAGATGATGCTGTTGTCTTTCAAAATCAATGTTAATTGAGTACGTGTGACACAATCAAATGTTATGGAATCTGACAGATAAAAACATATTCGACAATGATAATTAATCAAATATTATGAACTGGTAAGATTTTCTATGTGAACAATATATAAAGAGTAAGTATATAGATATGGAAGAGTTCATATTTTACCCTATTTTATCCAATGTCTAATAATAGAGAGACATCATGATATATTCTAGTCAAACACAACATTCAATTCAATTGATATTCAGACAATTAATCAATTGTCAAGATTTCTTTGCCAGAGAACATATCTGTTTTTTTTTATTGATTATTGTATAGATATATATATAAATATATATACTTGGAATAAAAGAAATAAGCGAGTACAGGTCAATGTACCCTTTTGACTCTGTTTTTAAATGGAACATATGTAGAAATCTATTTGCTCGTTTTTTTTCTGTAGTAAAACGAAAATTTTTGATACATAAACATGTATTTATAAGCACAAAAATAAAATAAAATAAAATATTCAACATCCAAGAGAACCCATTCGAAATTGTCGCATAGTCATTGCTTCAATATCACCGGAAGTTAATAATAATTGTTGTCCATTATAATTATTATAACTATTATTATTATTATTATTATTATTATTATTACTGTTATTATTAAAACGTCCAAAACTAAATGGATTAACAATCGATGTTTGTCTCATTGATATTTTTGGTTGATAGTGTTCAATAAAATGTTGATTTTTTAATATTGAAGGATTTTGTTCAAAAGAATTTCTTCTCAATGTTTCATCCGATGAATTTGATGATCGATGTTCAGTTTTAGGATTTGTTGTTTTTCGTAGAACTGTTGTTGCTGCTGATGAACCAACATATTTATCTGATTCCTTAGTCGAATGATAACCACATATTGATAAACGTTCCAAACGATTTCTCTAATAAAAATAATAAATATTATTTTTTTTCTCTATTCATAGATCAAAATAAGAATATTTAAAAAAGAAAATAAATATTTTCATAATATCATAAAACGAAAAACACGAAATACAGCGTTAATCAATTTCAGTTTGATTATATGCTTTAGTAAACAAATATCAATGAGAGAAAAGCTAAAGCTAAGTAATAACAAAGAATCAATCATATCTATTCACTTATCTGTAAAACAAAATTGCTGAATACTACATAGATTCATTATGGATATATGTTTCTCATTTATTATTAAGCACGTTTTAAAACATAACTTTTTTTTTCAATGAAAAAATATATTTTAATTTATACGTTAAATTTTTTTTCTTTTTCAGTAAATAAAAAAAAAAACTTACAATATAATCTCGATCTTTTCGTTTCATCATACGTCGTCTTCGATATGTCTATATGTATATTAATAAAAGAAAAATTTTAATTTAAAATTATTCTTTCAAACTTACGACAAAATACATCCAAAAGAAAAATATAACATGAAATAATACATATATTATAGCTAATGATATTAATGCTATATTATCCCAATATGGTGCTCTATCAGGTGGACAAACAGCAATTAATGCATGCCATGAACATACAACACATAGCATAACCATTGATAAAAGTACATATTTATCCTATAAGTCAAAGATAATTTTTATGTTTTAGTAAATTAAGATAAAACGAAATTACTAATGTTGTTAAATAAGATATTGTAGGTAAACATCGAACAACAACCCATTTAAATGTGACAGCTGTTAAAAGAAGTGTAAAACTTAATTGAAGACGATTTTGTGGAAGATTATATGTAACACTAAATGTAGCAAAAGCCATTACTGTTATAAAGAACTAAAAACAAAATTTTTTTATTCAAATTTTTTTAAAGAAAAAAAATTGAATATTTACGATAAGAAAATAAACATTCCAATAAAAATATCCTGGTCGTCGAGCTGCATGACCTAAATTAAAGATTATTTCTATTAAATAAAAATAAATATTTACTTACAAGTTGCTGAAAAAGCTGGATGTTGATTTTGTGATGGTGAAAATGGACTTGATAATAATTTTGTTGATGTTTCAACATGTTCATGTAAACGCCATTCTTGTTGATCAATAAATGTATCTTAAAATTTAACAAACAAAAATATTTTCTTTTTTTAGAAAAACAAAACTAAATAAACATTTATCATACGTGTATTAATTGTACTTAATTGATTTGTATCTGCAATAAGTAATACTTCATTAACAGTTCGTGTTGTTGATATTGTTATTGTTAAATCCTTTTTAAATATATTTATAAATAATTAAAAAGAAGAAGAAAAAACAAAACGAATTATTTACTTGAACATCAACTGGAAAGTCATTAAGTTCAAGATTTTCAAGAAAAACTCCTTTGATTTTTCTCATTTCATAAATCTAGTTATATTAAAAATTTTACAAAAAAAAATTCTTTAGAAAAATAAGTTCGAACCATTGGTGTATCCATTCCATCATAAACAACTTTATGCCAAACATCATTTTTTAAATCACCAACTGAATTATCAATAAATAATAATGGATTCCAAAATTTATTCGCATCAAAACAATCGATATCCTAATTAAGAAGAAATTTATTTTTAAATAAATTAAAAATAAAAGACTTTTTTTGTTTTTTTTTTATATTAAAATAATTGTTTTTTTGTTTTTATCTAACATACTTACATGTCACTTACCGTTCCTTTTAAGGCCGGTTCCGACCAACGTGCTTGAATAAAAGCTTCCGCTTGAAATTGTTCTTTTAATGTATCAATTTCACCAATTTTTAAAAATACTAAACGTAATTCAACCGTTACCTAAAATAAAAATTTAGATACAATATTAATAAAAATAGTTGAACTTTGTCTCGCTTATTTTTCATCTTATGTTCATTGATGCATGACAAGTTGACCTGACCCATTCTCGCTCATTTTTATTCGATCAATCTATTCATTTTCATTCGTATATTCAATAAAATGAAAAATTTATATTCAACAAAACTTATTTCACGTTCAACTACTTTTATTATTCCACTTGGAATTCTTTTTATTTTATTTGGTATAACATCAATTATTTTATCATCTATTGATATATATTATAGTTATTCATCTTTATCATTTCCAATAACAATTTCAACTTTTACAAATACAACAGATAATATTATAAATTCAACAGAAATAATCAATTCAACATATACAACAAATACAATAATAAAAACAATTTTTATTCCAAATGCTTTTTCTGAACAATCAATATGGCCAACACTTGGCAAAGGAATATGGTGTGGCCTTTTTTTTCTTGTTGTTGGTATTTTTTCATTAATTGCTCATCAAGAAAAAACTTTAATATCAATAAGAATATTATCATTACTTTCATTTATTTCTTTATTTATTAGTTTTTTTCTATTTTTATCATCAATTATTGTAATTCAACGTTATATTGTTGAAGGTCGTCTTAATGCTAATCAAAGAACATCAAATGAACAAAAAGAAGTTGTACTTAATGCTCTTCTTCTTGTTTCAGGAGTTTTATCTTTTATTGTTTCATTAATATTATCTATTGGTACACTTATTTCAGGAAATTTTTGTCAACGACAATCAGATGATTTCGAAGATATTGACAATTTTAATCAACAACCACAACATCCACCACCTGCCTATTCTGCACCATCTTATTATGGTTAAATTATAAAATCATAGCAAAATTAACTTAATATCTTAGTTTATGTAACACGAGTATATTTAGAATTCATTTTAAAAAATGTTTTTCGTTTTATGTTATTCATATTATAGAATGTTATTATTAGAATAATAAAAGGAAATGCATAGAGAAACAATTAAACTAAGTAGCACAAATTATTTTTTTTCTTTTGTTAATACTCAAACGACAAAACTCCAATATTTATCTAAAACAAATTAATATATGAAAAATCATTCTGTTCATAAAGAATTTTTTTAATTAAACGGTTCCTGTGAAAAATTTCACAAAAGATTTATATAAATAATAGAATAACTGTAAAAATGAAAATAGAATCTTACCCTTTCGAGTTTATCTACACCTGATTTATCCTCAACTGGTCTTGCATCTTGTTTTTCACATACTTTAATTATATAATCTTTAATTTCTGTAAGAATATTAATATTTTGCTTAAAATTATTATTTAATTCTTGAAGTGTATTTGTTAATTCACGTAAATCCATTATTGATAATGATGATGAAGATGGTGTACTATGCATTCGTTTTACTGGAGAATATTGATAAGATGGTGACAATCCTGTTAATGTTTGTGAAGTTCCTATTACTCCTCCTGATGGGTTCATAGATAATAATACAATATTTTTTATTTAATAATGGATCAATAATGATGATGATAAAACGTCGAATAAATAACTAATCGTAAATATCGAAGAGAAACCAATACAAGAATTATGATAAAATTAAAGATAATTTATTAGAAATAAAATAGAATATATTTATCTGAAAAGAAAATAAGACATTGAAAGGATATATATTATTTATATATAAGATTACTGATTGATAATTGATTTCAATATTATTTATCTGCTTTTCTTTTCTTTTGTTTTTCTTCTCTGTTTCTTTCGTTCAATACAATATTATTCGATCAACATCAAATTGAAATAATACTTTCGATTCACGATGAAAATAAATTAAATAAAACTTCTAATACAAATTAGTATCTATTACATAGAACAATAATAAAAACTTAAAATTCACTTCATAATACATACGTTTCTAAATACGATTGGTTTGATGCAAAATTCTATGAGAAAAAAAAAACATAAGATTTTATTTTCTATTGAAAAAGATAAATTAATCTAGTTTTATATTTCTAAACTAGAAATCATTTCATCTTTATTTTTCTATCAACAACTAAGTTTGTACGAGTCCAATATTCTTGTTGGTATTAATGATAAGAAGATGAAATGTTTCGATTGATAAACAAAAGATAGATAGAGAGAGAGAGAGAGAGAGAAGCGATATTCTATCTCAAAACTTTTTTATGTATACAAAGAGAAAGCAAGAACATAATAGATCCATCAAGTAGAAACAAGCCAAAGGCTGCTATAAAAGCTAAAAGGAAAAGAAGAAAAGTGTGTGTTGTTTTAGTTGACACTGGAATCAACAACTCTATATACCCTAAAAACTACCATTATTACTTGACAGACACTTTTGTTTCTATTGACTAAAGGTATTCTCTTAGAAATTAAGCAAGAATAAAAGAGGAAATAGACTAATAATAAATCTCTACATCAACATTTGTTTTTCTTTTTTAATGAAAAGAATACGAAGAAAAATAGAAACATTTTACATCTTATCAACCATTTATATTTTATATTTTTATTCCATGTAAGAATTTTGATGAGATATTATCAAATAATAATATTAATTTTGAAATGAAAACAAACATTGTTTTAATAAAAAAAAATGATCTAATTACAATAGATTATATTGACCTTGTCAAAGTAATCATAGACTTGACATAGAAAAAGAAAAAAAATTTGACATAAAATACTAAACATTATATCAACCAATCAATACTCTTAGTCTCATCTGTTATTCTAGTTGATAGATGCAAATAAGAACAATGCATTTTCTCTTGTTTCTCTTATTAACATGTGAAGACTTATGTTCGCCCATATAAAAAAAAGAAAAAAAATCATTTCTATGAACAAACAATTGATCATATTCTTGTGCAAAGTTTTAACTTTATCAATTCTATTCAATTCATATTTATTGTAATTAAGAGCGAATGAAAGCACTTGAAGCAGAAGTATGCAATATGAATATGTTACATTTAATCATCATTAAAAGCAAATATTTCTAAAAAACAGGAAATATCCCACACACTACCCTCAGTAAATCTGTAATAAGAATGAAACCAGCATTATTATTTTATTAAATTTTCTCTCTCTCTCCCTGATACGATATATTTACTTGTTCATTCTAAGAATGATAAACATAGAAAATGGAGTATTCCGAGTACTAGGTTGGAAATAATATTTTTTTTCAAGGAGACTAACATTGTACTTTCACATAGTGTCAATAGTGGCGGCGCCAGGGGTGGGCCAGGGTGGGCTCAGCCCATCCTGATTTACATCGAGCCCACCCTGAGAGAGTTTGAAAGCTATGTAAAAAGAACACTTTGTGTAGGTTAGGGTGGGCTCAACCCATGATGAGNGACTCTAACACAGAAGTATGCTCTACATACCGTTTTGATCTGGTTACGCCCTTAATCTTATTATCACCTTGCAGCCAAGCTTTTCTGAACACATTAAAATTGGCCTGCTCGAACATTAATTCTCCGTCTATCGTATCTGATAACGCTAATAAATATTTATTCCAATATCTTAAACATCTATCTTCTAACGATATTTCATTCAAAATGATTGTATGATTTCCATATATATTGTCTTAATTTTATTCTATAAAAGTTTTTCAAAAATAATAATATTGAATAAAATATTTTAGTAATATCAACACCACGCGAAAATTCATCTAATGCATCTTCACGTCGAACAGCTGAATTGATTCGTAATTCTCTTGACACAAAATATTCTCAATCATATATGCTTTATTCACTTGAGCAATTTTCTATTGATCAATTATCTTATCAACAAGATCTATTTCATAATAGGGTTTGGTTTTCAATTAAATTTTTCTTCAAAACAAAAATTTTTTTTGTTTGTTAATAGTTTCATAATTTACCATTATTTGATGAAAAACAATCACCACGTCTAATTGTTTTACTTTGGTTCTGTCAAAAAATAACATCATATTTACTTGAATCACCATCAAATGTAGCTGTACTTCATTGTCATGTAAGTTTTTCTGAATTTTATTTAAAGAAAAAATAAATTATTTCAAATAGGATTCCAGAAATCAATTAGCATTTGGAGTATGTTCATTACTTGCCTATCATCAAATATTTCCAAGAGTTGATCAAATTATTCAATATTATGAATTCCATCGATGTGCACATTCATCATTAACAATGTCACAAAAAAGGTTTTTTCTTTTTAGATATAATAAAATATTTTTCAAATAATATTTGTTTAGATATATTCAATATTTATGTGATATATCATCTGGTATTATTGAAAGACCACATTTTAACGAATTAATTCTTAAATCGATAACTTTATCACCAGTACCATTTGTTAATCGAGAAAAGTCTCTTGTTTTATTTTGATTAAATTGAATTAAATATTTTTTTTTTCTCTTTTTTTGTTTTTGTATTAGAGATGGTTGTCGTCCATTTGTTGATATATATGATCAAGAACATAAAAAAATCTTTTCAACATATCAAGAAGCATCTAAACTTCGGTTTGAATTTTCTCTTTTTTTTCTTAATAAAATTTATTCTTATTTTTCTAAAGAGTTTATTCTGCAGCAGATAACAATTGTTCTATTCCAATAAATCTTTCATTTAAGGATGATTTAACAATTCATATAACACATGCAACAATTGGTAGTTCACGTCGAGCTCGTGTAAATTCTTTTTTTTTTTTAATTCAAAATATATTTAAGAATTAAGATTTGTTTTTAGGAAGGTGGAATTCGTATAGGTGAATTTACAATCAATTCAAATTTTAGTACTTTAAAGCATCCAGAGTTATCTTATCCACGAAATGAATTGGATGAAATCGATCAAAATGACAAATCAACAAAGTTTTTTCGTGTCACACTTGATATTGCAAATTCACAGCAAGCTATGATCAAGGAACAAGATTCATTTTCAAAACAATTGAACAATACAATAAAGAAACCTTTAGCTTTATTTAAAGATGAAAATGAATTAAAACAAAAAATCAATCATTTTGGTAAATTTTTTGTTTTTTTTTGTTGTTGATTTTATATAATTAATTCATTTTTTTTAATGTAGAGAATCAATTTAAACATCAAAATGGTAAGATTAATTTTCTTTTCAATTCAATTAATAAAAAAATCATAATAAATTAGGTGATATGAACGGTAAAAATGAAGTTCCATCATCTCCTGAATCAAATAGTTCATCATCATCATCAAGACGAAATAGTCTTCGATTTTCAGATTCATTTTCATTGACTCCTCAATCTCCATTATCATCATTTATAAATCCTATACATAATCCATTTAAACAACAAAAAGATCTTAGTTCACAAACATCAGTAAGTCATTCACCACCATCAGTTGAAGAAAAACAAAATAAAGAACAAACAGCTATTGGTACTCTTCTGGATATTGGAGAAAATAATTTAAATAATGCATACATATTTGAAAGATCAATATCATCTGATAAACAACAACATGAATTTAATTCAAGTATTGAGTCACAAACAAATCTTCTTGATGATGATTTGGATCAACATAGACATGTTTTACAAAGGCATTTATCAGAAACGCTTTCACCAACACCTATCATAGTAACAACGAATGCTAACACACAACAGAACGCATCGAGTAAGACGTTGTTCGATAGATGTCAGTCATTCCTATTGCTTGAGATTCTCTATTCTACTAAATCACCATTTTCTTTCTATTTCTCTTGATTCAATATATATAGCCATAAAATAGAAAGATAAACGTCCCACTTCGGTGGGACATATAATAAAATTGGAACGATACAGAGAAGATTAGCATGGCCCCTGCGCAAGGATGACACGCAAAATCGTGAAGCGTTCCATATTTTTTTGTTTTGTTTTTCATTTTAGATTCAACTAACCAATCTAATACAACATCAGCAACAACTGGTTCTAATTCTAATGTCAATAAAACAGAAAACAATGTTTCTTCTTCCCAACCAAAATCAAGTAACGGAAACAAAAAATTTTTAGACTTTTGATAAATATCTTTTTTTGTTGTTGATAGACTCAGTTAAATCAGATTCATTTCGAAGTCGTTTAAACAAAATAAAAATCGATTTTGATATAGATCTTGGTGAAATAGCTGGTTTAAAAGATTCTAAGCCTAAATCTGAATCATCAACACCACTGACAATCGGTGATAAACGAAAAGCTACATTACTTAAAGATATTGATCCAACAGTTCTTAAAGTAAAAATCAATTAAAATTTAATTACTTTAATTTTTATAAGTTAAATAGGTTCGAGAATGGACTGAAGGTAAAAAAAGAAATATTCGAGCATTATTATGTTCTTTAACAAATGTTACATGGCCAGAATGTAAATGGACTGGATGTCAATTGAATGAATTAATAACACATGAACAAGTGAAAAAAGTTTATAGAAAAGCTGTACTTCATATTCATCCAGATAAAGTAAAAAATAATTTAATATATATTTTATTTAAAATGATGTTTGTTTTATTTTTAAAGCTTCGTGGCGATCCAAATGAACCATTAGCTAAACTTATTTTTGTTGAATTAAATGAAGCTTGGTCTCAATTTGAACAAGAATCAAATTGAAAATAATTAATATTCTCTACTATTTATTATGATGTGTCGTTTGAAATTTGATAAGAACAATAGTGTTAAATATTTTCTTTTATCACAATATATTTCGATTTCTATTTGAAAGATAAAGTAAAATAAAATAATTTTAGTTCATATAAACAAGAGTTGACTCGCTAAATTTTAAATATCTATTTCGATCTTTTAATTTATCATTTTATGAATAAATATTATAATGTTGTGTCAAATTTGTATGTAACTATCGTGATTGTCTTTCTTTTATATTATCATTGTATATAACAAAAAAATAAAACATAAATAATACTGTAATTAAAGAATTATTAAGACTGATGGACATTTCTATATATATGTTTATCTGAAAATATACATTTAAGTGTACAGGGTTTCTTTAGAACTTTTGTTTTTCTCTAGTATTATGATGTGTACTATAATTGCGCAATAAGAAATATTTAATACTTTTTTATTTTTGAATAAGAAATATTATCTCAGAGAGACCGATGCTTTTGTCATAGTCAATAGAATCTGATTACTAACAATTGATAAAAGTTTAGATACTCTTACAGATATCTCCCAAAGTTATGCAATTTTTCAGAAGTTTTTGCTACGATACCATATTATATTGCATATCTTTGTAATTACAACAGAAAATTGTTTTCCTTTGTTAATTTCAATAAGCACTTTAAGTTTATTCTATCATAATAAAGATATAAAAAACAAAACGAAATAGTATTATTAATATGAATATACTACGCAAGCCAAACACATTAGCAAAATAACTCTTTCATTCTTTAATCTTCTATATTCGTTTTTTTTTCTGTTTTGTTTTATTTTAATTTAATATTCAACGTTTAAATGTTACTATTTTCTTCGTTGATCAATAATCTATAGATATAATGAAGATTTTTATCTGAAAAAAAATGTTTTATTGCATAATATTCGACTTCTATTAGAATATTTCGATCAAAAGTCATTTTATAATCAGGTTTAGAATAGATTCTAAATTTATATTCAGCTTTTTATTATAACTTTCAAGAGAAATACAAAGACCTGATTCTATCAAAACAAAGAAATAACGATTAACAGCAATTATTATGTGAAAATTAAACAAATGGAACTCATTGAAAATTTACTTATTTGTTATAATACTCCACAAAAATCTTTGGTCCTTCCTCTCGTTGTATCTTTGAACCAGTGGGTTGAAACTTTGCACGAATACCATTCATGGAAAACTTCGATCTTCGACAATAATTGTAGTTTAAGCGCATTTATAATATATGAGATCCAGATATATATATATAGAAGTCGTTCAGTTGTTCTTAGCAATATAATATGTAGATGATACCATTCTCAAGACAAAAAATTTTCAAGTAATCCACTTTTTTATAATGATGTTTAAAGGTCTTGGTTTAAGCGGCATGGATAGATGCCCAATTGCTCATCGTTACAACATAATATAATGACACTTTTATTATGTATAGAAGAGAAACTAAAAGGTGTCGGAGGCAAATTTTGGCATTCAAATATTTTACCTTTGAGGAATTCACCTATCTAGAAGATTGATATAAAGGTTCTATAAATGTGAATTCATCAGTAAAATGATTATCATTTTATGAGAACTCAAGGAAGCAGACTCATATTTTATCTACTACAAGTCTCAGTAAGTAAATACTTGCTGATGAATAAAACATCTAAAAAATTCACTAATTTCTATCAACGACACAAATCACAATGTTGGCCAGATGAAATTTTATATCTCATGAAATAAAAAGACATTCGAACTGCATGGAAAAACTCGTTTCTGCAAAGTTTTGCCCCATGAATCTTATGGATTACAAAATTTAGATGATCGTAGACTGTTGTCGAATACTGTATAAAAAAAAACAAAAGAAATGTTTACAAATCAAACATTGAACATCGTTAGTCATGCTCAATAAGTTTAATTAATAGATTCCTTTTTATTCAAATATATGTGCCTTGTACAGAAAAAAAAATTTCAACATATTCAAGATGTATGTTTATAAAGAGTTTTTATCGCGATTATTAATATAAAAATATTTTAATTAAGAATTTAACGCTGTTGAGATGATGCACCAAGACTTCCAAAAAGTCCGACACGTTCTCGACTATTTGTCTTCTTTGGTTGTAAAATATGATCATAGTTGATATCTGATTTACTTGCAGGTTTCTCTTCAGAATTTGATTTATTCAATTGTTGTCGAAGTTTGTGTGCTACACCCAAACTAAACGGAGTTGCAAGTGGTTCTTTTGGTGTTGTCAATCCTTTTATTGCATCTTCTAATGCCATTATTTTATTTTCAAGTTGTTTTATTTGTAAACGTGATTTCATATCACGATCTTTAAGTTGAACAACTTCATCTTCTAATAATTCACATCGTTGACTAAGACATTCAATTGGTGTATGATTAGTTTGTTGTTTTTTAATTAATTGATTTTTGCACATACGACATAAATAATCATTACGATCAGTTCGAATATGATGATTATTATCAATTGAATCAATAGTCGTGTTTGAATGATGGAAAGTAGAATCTGTTTCAACTAATGGAGAATAATGCATATTGGCTACAAGAACAGCAAACAAAAGAAAAAACTTTTAAACAGTATTAATATATGTTTTTTTTTTGTAGATAGATTTTTAAATTATTTTCAAATAAACATTTGAAGTATATTTACAAACTATTCTTATTTAGTTTGTAAGAAAAAAATTTGAAACATGATAGAAATTATGTAGATGAGAAGATTGAAAATATATATTAGTAAGATAAGCTTTATCTATCTATTGAGAGAGGAGATTTGAGTTTCTCGTATTAAAATAAAACATTTATTTCAGTTCTGAGCCGAGTGAAAAAAAAATATAATAATATCTAATAAGTAAAAAAACAACCAGATGACGTTTGTGTTGATTGTATAAACAAATATATAAGCTAAACTCTGATTCATTCTTATCGTTTCGTTCTGTGTATTTTGCTAATGAAGATGAATAAAAAAAAATTATATATATTGAAGTATGTGAATGATATCATTTGTATAACCCACAAGGTTACTAATCTCCTCTCAAGCATATCACACGATGTGCTTTCATATTGCGAACAAAAATTGAGTCGATTTAGCACTGAATTGTTCTTAATTTAGAATACAAAACTTAATACGATCTCATTTTTAATGCGTTTTTAAATTTCAAATACTTTGATTAAATAATAATTGAAATATTTGATTATAAATTCTGTTCTATTGATAATATTATATAAATAATCGTGAGAACAAAAGATTATACTACATTTCAAACTATGGACGCAAACTTTATTTGATCAACAACTGAAAAAGATGCAAAAGCCATTTTATATAATAATTACTTATATTGATTAAGACATGATAATTATAACGATTGATTGATTTAATGTCTGTAATTTAGAGTGATGTTCTCGTACCATTACTTTTGAAAATAATCTAATTATAAAATCAAATGATGCAAATCATAATAATGACGTCAATTTAACAAAAAATGTTCAAAAATTTTTTCCCGTTGAAATATGAAATATTAATTAATATCGATGAACTTGTAATGAAAATTAATGAAGAAGTTTTTTGCTATGTGTTTGTTTTGTCAATAAAAACTGTTGATCATTTTGATAAATAAAAAGTGTTCGCAATTTGAAAATATATTAAAACTAAGATCACCGCAAATTTTTGCATTTCAAATTTCAGACTTGTTCGTGTTAATTGATTTAATTTTTTTCACAATTGTCATATATTCGGTGTACGCGATTTATTGCTCGTTCATTACATAACAAATGTATTCGAATTATCGTTTTTCTTAAGAGTGTTTGGTGAGTTCAGCGAAGACAAACATTCACATCTACGTCTAAAACTTAAGACACGTGTTAAATATGAACTTCTCTATGAAATATGACGACAACTAATTTCAAATTTTTATTTGATAACAAGACACTTATAGTTTAAAGCAGCAAAAGCTCTGTTGAATTTTTCATGTGAATGTGTACTTATTCAAATAAAACTATTTTCTTGTATTTATTGAAATTGTTTCTTATATAAACCCAAAACATTGTACACATACAGTAATAACAGATGAATGGTTAATAAAATGGTCACAATGCTATGATGAAAGTCGTATTGCTATTCCAGTGTTCTTGAAAGCTGTTGGATTGGGATATTTTCAACGTGCATCAAAAAGTTAAACAGCCAACTCCTTTTTATTTTGTGTCATGTTCATATATTTATTGGAATCGTTATTTTCTTTTTTTGCTCTAATAATATATTGATTGTCACAATGCCTACCGACAACGTCATCACACGATCTATTGCGACAACACAAATAGAAATAGAAATTGAATTTATTTTCGTTCTTTTTATTATTTAGGTATTAATCAAATTTTTGATTAAGATTCTTAAATTAATATTAAATGTTCGAGCAATTTGTTGAAGACATAATATAAATCCATGAAAATCTATTGTAAGAGAACCAGGAATATAAAGACCTTGATAAACTAGTGATGATTGAATTTGATAAAAAAGGCCATTCAACTGAAGACGAATATCAACTTTATTTAATTTTGTATGTTGACAAATACATTGAATAAAAGTTGAACAAATCATTTGATGATGAGAATCATCTTTTGATTTTTCACTATGTGCAATAAAATAATCTTTAAGACGAGATAAATCGTTATTATATTCATTTAATAATAAATTATGAGAGATAAGGGAATAATCAAGAGCATTATTATTTTGATCTTGATTATTAATAAGAAATGTTTGATGTAAAAGCTGAGAAAAGAAATTATGAGAAAGAAATTCTATATTATTAAACTTACTTTTTCATAAAGATATTCTTTACTAAGATGATTTTCTTTTGCTATAAGATCAATTTGTTTAATAAATTCAATAAAATTATTCATTGAATGTTTATTTTTTTGATTTAATTTAGTTATTAAGCCTTGTGTTGTTTTTACAATGAAATCATCGAATATTTTTTCACTTAATAAATTATCTTTACTATTTCTTAACGATAAAAATAATTGATAAAGTTTTCCTAAAGTTGAATTTGAGTTTGAAGAATTTAATATATCATCTAAAGTAACATATGGTTGATGATAAATATTATTAATAGAATTGAATAGATGAGCCATTTCTGTAGATAAATCTTTTGATGACCAATTGTTTTTCTCCTGCACAACGGGTGATAATCTTTCTTTTTGATGATTCGATGGTTTACTTTTCTGATATGAAACATTTTCTTTCGTTTTTCTTATTAATGAATTCATTATTGAATTGTTAATAAATTAAGACTGAGACAGAAGCGCCAAATAACTTATTTTCAATAGGATAAAAATCTCGATTTCATTGTATTGAAAAGCATAGCGGACGACTAACAAGGTGCTAACGTCTAGAATATCTTATTTCACACGAAATAAATTTTAGACTAGCAAAAACTTCTCATATTGTTTTCCAAATTAATTTGGAAAAAATATTTCTTCATTGCTAATCACAAAAAAAATATAACTTGTTTTATATCGAAATCGACATCATATTAAATATTTAATTGGATGTTACAATATTATTACTCGTAATAAGTAATACAAAAGTAGGATAGTAGAAAAATTTCTAATGATTGATTAGATTTCACATTCTCAACATAGATTCATTCTCAATATTCATGCACTATTGATAGAATAAGATTAAGGATTGAATAGTAGAATCCTAAAGTTCAGGAATTTCTTATATTTTTAGAATTACCTCGAATTCTTCAAGATTCCTAGTGAACTCATAAGAGCTTACTAATGAACGCTATCTGTGCACCAAGAGCTTTCTCTGCTGATACTTCTTTTTCCTTTTTGAGTGTTGATGTAGATATAATGAGTACTCACACCTTGAGTCATTGCTCTTATCAGTGAACTAATATTTCAATGTGACTATTACAATTTTATGCCATGAACGCTAAGCTGGGAATAAACCAAAATATTGAATTGAAATTCAGTTCTATGTATATAATAAATCATGTAAAAAATAAAATGAATACACGTTTGTTTGAATTCTTTGAAGTAGTTAAAGCGTTAACTCTTGTACGTAAATTTTAACTTGAATTTCTTATATGGATTTAATCATTCAGTCGATAAACGGTGAACTAATTATTATTGAATAAATAAATAGATATAAAAATATTATGAAAAAGGCGAATAAAAGCGCATTTTCCTTTTCAATTTTTTTACGTCCATTTTTTTTTCTTCTTTTGTCTTTAAAAATTCTATTATGGTAGAACCAGTATCAGTCATTCTTGGCATAACTACTGTTATCAATCTTGTTTCGGCAGGTATAAGTTGGTTTAAAAAAATTATGGGCATAGACTCATCTTTAGCAACCACATTGTCAATACCTGTAGCAACATATCCATCAGTTATATATACATCTTCAATAATAGAACATACTGAAAGTATACTTGAAAGAAAAATAATAATCTATTATATCACTAATTTTCCATTTTTTTTCGATTAAAAACAGAAAGTGAATATGAAAGTTTCAAAAGAAAGAAAGAACCATCGCAAGATTTTGAATCAAACGATCATACATCATCGTCAAATCCTGGTTCAACAATTGGTTTAATACTCATTATTGTGATTATTCTTGCAGTTATTGCTTTTATTTTTTATCGAAAACGAGCTAAATTACAAGCAAATAGATTTAGTTTTCGACAAACTGAAAGAAAATTTGAATCATTAACTAGTCCACCAGCATCACAAATAGAACCAAATCAAACTTTTGTTTGATCATAAGAAAATATATTTTAACTTTCATTTTGTTTTTTCATAATCAATAAAAAATTTTCTCTCCGAAAGATGTCAGTATTCATCAACTATCTTTATCAAAAAAGAAACAAAAATCAAAAACAAATAAATCCAAAGAGATACTAATTAATTTTACTTATGAATAATTTCATCATTTTATTCTATTATTTGAATACGATTTTAAATAGGATATGATAAATATTATATCCAATGTATAGTTCATGATTGGCCGTTCTATACTTACGGATTGGTTCTAGTTCAATAGAACCAGGTGGTGTATTTCTGTTCGCTTAGAAAACCGAGAATGAATTTTTTTTAATGTACCAGAGACAAATAATGCGTGTGAAAGAGTGTATTTGTTTAACGCTATTTATTTTTATTTTTTTCATTATTGTTATTTATATATTTGGTCGAAGTGATACGAAAACTAAAATGGGTTCCATATGGTCTTCATCTGGTTCCTCATTATCATCATCTGATTTATCTGTTGCTGATCATATTCAACAATTAATTCATAAATATCCAGTTGTGGTTTTTTCAAAATCTTATTGTCCTTATTCATCAAAAGCAAAAAATATTCTATCAAAATATAAATTAGATAATAATTATCATGTACTTGAACTTGATCATTTGTCATCGAAAGCGGATCAATATCAAAATGAACTTGGAAAATTAACAGGTGCACACACAGTACCACGAGTATTTATAAATGGAAAATGTATTGGTGGTGGTGATGATACTATGGCATTGGAAAGACGAGGTGATTTAGAACGATTATTGAGAGAAGCTAAAGCTATTGTTGATTTATAATACATATTGCGACTTTTTATAGACATTTTTGAAGAACTTTACTTATGATTTTAATAACATATAAAAATGAATTATAAGATTTTCTGTAAAATTCTATGTCAAAAGTTATGCAACGCATTTTTTAAGTGCTTAATTTGTTTATCATGTTTATGAAAAAATTTTGTTTTTGACTTTGACGTAATAATAAAAGAAGAAAAAAAAAGTTTTATTCCTTTCATCAGAAGACTTTCAATTTATTCGATAGAGAAATATCAATATAAAGTAAGTTCTAAATAATTGAATCGAATAAGATTCTTTCATAAATCAGTTAATCAGCTAGTCGAAGCTCAATATGAAAAATATTATCTTTTAGCCTAAGATAACTGACATCATCATTTATTTAAAATACAATTTAATTAATGCAAAACTTAAGTCATTTTCTATAGATCTTAATATTAACGGTCAAATGATTTGCCAATGATTAAGAATGGTTTATTCCTAATATTGGTCTTTTGCATTCATTAAAAAGATTTTTATGTTGATTGTATTACTTTTATTATTTCATTTTTAGTTCTTTGATGCTCGGTCAAATAAAGTATAATTTCTTACTTACATATAGTATTGTGTTAACCAATGTATATAGTCTGCAAAAGAATTCAAGTAAATTAGCTGCCAACTATGTCACGGATGTCAGTCATACTCTTTCATCATTAAGAGAGAAAATTTAAATATATTATGATATGTTGACATACATTTTATCTTTGTCTAAAAGAATAAATTTTTAACTAATGATGGTCAGTGATGGATTATGTATGATTACCTGTTAAATAAGTTATATTCTTTTCATATGAAATTGATTTATTGTTATAAAATGTGAATATTCGCGGTGCAAAAACCAATACTCGACTGAATACATATTTTAGTTGAAATATTGCTGTAGATTAGTTTGAGTAAAAAAAATTGACCTCTCTTCAAATAAAAGATTGTTTAAATATTTAGGACTTGATCGTGCTAGAGTTTTAGTTATTTAATTTACCGATTAGTTAGACATAAAAGTGATGAATCATCCATTGCGTCTACTGTATAACCTCATATGTTTTTGCTGTTGTTATTCAACATTATTACAATCTCGATAATTGAGTTGGATATCTTTTAAAGATTGTTTTAAAATTAAAAAATAGAAAAACTTGTTTTCAAAAAGAGTTATCTATTAACATGAGTTTATTTTTCGAATATTCTTTTATAGATGCATTTTTGTTTAGTTAATAAAGTTCGCTCGAGTTTAGAAACCGTTGATGTAAAAACGTCTCGAAGACTTAGTCAGTCAAAAAGTGATGCGTAAGTATTTGTTTAATTTTATCATAGAAATTTCAAATATCGTTTTATAAATCAAATAAACATAGACGAAGTAAAATTTTACAATTAGTTTTAGCAGGAGGACAAGGCGGTCGTCTAGATCTTCTTACTGAACAACGAGCTAAACCAGCTATTTCTTTTGTTGAAACTCTTCGTTTAATTGATTTTTCTATGAGTAATTGTCATCACTCACATTTATCCGATGTTTAGGTTGTCGAACAATATGAAGTTCATCAACTTAATGACCATTTAGTTAATGGACGTCCATGAGAATATGGATAGAATCTATGGAGATCTTCAAGTATTACTACCTTTTGAAATTCATAATCGGAGCAAAAGGAATGATTCTAAAGATAATCAAAGTGGAAGTTAAGATAAAGATAATAATAAAAGCAAAGAAAAAAGCAAGAAGAACAATGATGACAAAAGTGAAGGTAAGACATTGTTTTTAACTTAATATATTTTATAAACGCAATAGACTAGATTTACCCTTTGAGCACGAAGTTTTTTTCAATTGCAAAATAGTTCTTCAATCAATTTATTGTATTCGACTCAACATAATTACATTAAAAAATAATAAAAATATATCAAGTAATGAGAGGGAGAGATCATCATGACGTTCATGTATATTATTGGAACGATATGAAAACCTCTGAGAAAGATCTATATGACGGGGAGAAAGAGAGAAAAGATATGCATGATATGAGACGATCTATTACCTTACAGATCATAACAGTTTAATGGAAAGCAAACATTTTCTTTAATAGAAAATAGGTGGTACAACGTGTATAATTATATTGCCGTCCTCAAAGTGTTAGTGTTTCTCAACGAGATTCTATTTGAAACTGACAAAACATTCTTCAAATAATTTGTCCATCTCTATTCTTCAGACTAGTAGATTTTAAGAAAGATTTTAACTTTTAGTGTGTTTTGGATGTGATATCAAGTTCATGATCTTTTATTGTTAAATTGTTTTTCTTTATTTCAAAGTCACATCTAACGTAAGTTGAAAGATAATCTCTAAATATGAAGAAGATTATGTAGTAGCCGGTGACAGCTGTGTATAAAGTGAACAAGTAACATTTCTTCTAATATCCTGTTCATCGACAACTAGCGACAATTATTTCTAACTGAGTTTTACTTTTCTTTCTGATTAATTGTATACAGAGGCGGCGGAACGATTCAAATCTAGGGGAGGCTCAAAACTTCTCAGGCAGCGATGAGAGATCGATATAAAGGGAGGAAGGATTTTTTAGCTTTCTAATTCTAACTCTTACTGGAATTTTCTTAAAAGATGCTTCATTGAATTTGACAAACTTTCAAGAATTATTTGTTTGGGCTTTACAGGAACCATTTAAATCACAGAATTTCTCTGCTTAATATCATAAAATGCAATTTAACTATACTAAAAAAAATCTCTGGTCTGGAAGAGTGAATTCTCACCTTTGTAAGCTGTCTGTTTTTGACTTATTTTCTTCAATTTAATGTTACAATGAAAACATCAGTCTCGGGACTTATAGAAATATTCTGAAAACGAATCCTAGAAGCTGTTATTGAATTCTCTGTATCAACTGCATTACAAGGTCATGTGGACCTGTTCTGATGAGTTCTTAGGAAATTGGATAAGATATGTAAAATATTGCTACTTTCCTTTATACTGAAAGTAGTAAAAATTGTAATATACATACATATTTCTTATTTACCTTCGCACAAGAATTCTGAAAACCTTGGTTTTTTTAAAGGAGCAAAACGTTCTCCAGACTTATCTTAACCAATTTCGAGAGAGCTAAAAGCAAACATGTACAAAATACGACAATTTTTCACTTTTCTAAATTCAATTTGTTCCTCTATATAAATGATTAATCGCCTAGTTGTTCACTTTTATATCTTTAAAATGATTTTCGAACATGATACGAATCACTTTGAGTGTCATTGTATTGAGTAACGAATTTTTGTACATTAAACTTGACTTTAATAATCATTCTGCCATTTCTGACCCGTTCAGTCTGTTATTATGAAGAAAAATTTCAGTTTCTCGCACATCTTTACTTTTTTTTTCTCTCCAAAAGGTTTGCAATAAAGCATTCAGGTTTTTATCATCTTTCTGTGCGAAGATAAATGCAAAATAGCTATTCTTTCAAAATATGTTTGTTAATTCCAACATAATCGGAATTAGAAATGTTTTATACATCTTTTATTTCAGTTTTCTAAAATTCATCAAAAGAAGCCAGCAGGCGAGTTTTTTCATAGTTATATTTTAGAAACCACCGACATCACATATCTTGAAAAAAATTCAAGATTTTAGCATTTGTGCATACAGAGATATATACAAAATAAATCATATGGATAACTTTTTTGAACATTCGGTATAAATTCAGAATGAGATTCGGAAAACTTTGTCAGAAGATGTCAAGTCTCTCTAGCTTTCCTCTTCATTTTCTTGAAAAGGCTGGAGACTCCTGAGGCCTAATGACTCCGTTCTCTATGACGCTATCTAACATCTGGCTGAACACACTCTTGATCAAAGAGTTTTCGCTTACTAAATACAAGTTCAGGATGAGATCTATAAAATTTCTTCAAATATCTGAGCCTCCTCAGGCCTTCCCTTTCTGTTAGTAGGGGAGGCTTAAGCCTCCCCAAGCCTAAGGGCTCCGCCGCCACTGGTTGTATATGTAATAGAAGAAAGACAATGAAAATACCACCGTCCATTAGTGGTCAAACAGACTAGACGAATGAAAAAGAAACTAAATCAAGAAGTGCAATTGGTATGTCCAAAAACACCAATCAAAATTCTTAATTTAGTTTTCATTCGTCTAGTCTGTTTGAAGCCTTATATATTCACATTTAACGTTCATTTCGTATAGATAAGATGTTGAAATCACAAGCAACTTGTGTTTGTTCTCAATCATCTTCATCTCGTCATCGAACACTATCAGAGTGTTCAAGACGTAAAAAATCATGTAAACGACCTCGTCGAACTTCAATTCCCCCTCCACTTCAACCAACATCTACTAAATCTCCATGTGCTGATGGTCTCTATAAACCACCTGCTAAACTTCGTCTTGTACAAGTATGATGATTTGAAATCATCAAAATATATTCCTAGTTTATTTTCTCTTTTTAGACATCATTAACAGATTCATCAACAATTGAATATCAATGTTTAGCATGGGAAAATTTGAAGAAAACTATAATTGGTCGACTTAATAAAGTGAATACATGAAATTTACCATTAATTATTAGTGAATTATGTCAATATAATATTGTTCGTGGTCGTGGTTTATTTGCTCGTGGTATCATCGAAGCACAAATAGCATCACCATTTTATACGCCTGTTTATGCTGCATTAGTTTCTGTTATTAATTCAAAAATTCCACAAATTGGTGACTTAGTTGTCAAACGACTAATATCATTATTTCATCAATCATATCAACGAAATGATAAAACTAATTGTTTGACAACAACAAGATTTATTGCACATCTTCTTAATCAAAATGTCGTATGTATTCTTAAATAAACAAAACAACTCGATTATGTGCTTGTTTGTTTCTATTTAGTTACATGCAATAGCTGTATTAGAAATGCTTGTTAGTTTACTGCGAAATCCTTCTGATGATAGTATTGAATTAGCTATTGAACTTATAAAAAAATGTGGACAAAAACTATCTCAAGTTTATCCACGTATATTAGATTCGTTTTTTTCAACATTAAGAAATTTACTTCATGAATCATCATTAGATAAACGTACACTAAATATGATTGAAGTTTTATTTACTATACAAATAGATCAATTTAAAGCAAATCCACGTATTCCATTTGGTCTTGATTTAGTTGATGAAGATGATCAATATAAACATGTGATTTCATTACATGATCCATGTGAACTTGACCCAATGCTTGGTATGAGAAACATTAAAAAAAATATTTCATTATTATCTTTTCTCTTTAGATGTATTTCAATACGATGAACAATATGAAGAAAATGAAGAAAAATACAAGCAAATTCGAAGAACAATTCTGAGTGAAACTAATGTTAATGAAGATGAATCAAGTTCCAGTTCATCAAATAGTGATGAAGAAGAAAAACAAGATGATCGAGTAAAAAGTAAGTATAATTTCCCTGTTATGATATTCACCTTCGTTCAACCGTAGCGTCACTGATTCTATTCTTCACATACGTATTTCTTCTCTCGTTCAGTTGGTATTTTCCTTTCATTCTCTTTTATTCATTTCTTCTTCCACGCCCCATACAGACAGATAAATGGCAAAACGCCTTTTTGATGCATTGACGATGAGAATTGAAGAAAACAACGGTATTAAACTCGTTTACTAGACAAATTCAAGAAATAAACGCGTGAAAACGGTTATTTTCTGTTTAACACATTTAACGAAGATGTTAGAGTACTGAATATGTTTTAACGTCGGTATGCAAGTAAATTACAGAAGTTAATGCATTTTAACATAGATATATTATACCTTTTAATGAATTGGCATAGAAAAGAATTAATTGAAGAGAAGCTGCTTGTTAATACTGATTAATACAACATTCTATCCAAAGTACACTAAAAGTAAAGCAAACAGCTATCTATTTATTATGGCTAACTGCTTCCAGTTCGATTAGAGTACTGGAAAAAAAACAGATTTATGAACAGGAAGAAATTTAATATCAGTTCCAGGTTGAAAAACAAGTTTTTGCATAATAGATTGTAAATTAGTAACTTATGTTGTTTCATAATAAGTTCCATACAATAAGTTTGTGCAAAACAAATGAACGTATGTATGTTGCTATCAATGAATTTTGCGATACTAATAAAAATATTGTCTTTGCTAGCATATTTATATCGGCTTTTCTATAGAAAATAGTACAAAGATGTGTTAAATCATCTAGGGTAAGAAAATGAAAAGAAACAAATAATTTGACTAGAATCCTTGAAAAAAAAACGGTCGAGAAAAGTTTGATGATTTATTTAACAAAAGCTGATATTGGATGTACAATAAATGCAGTTAAACAGTCAAGTGTGTTTAATTCTGTTAATGTGAGGATATATTTTAGTCGATCAGGTAATCTTTTATTTTTATTTAATAATCCATTTCCATTGTATTAAATATACAGAAAAGCAACAGAAAACATAAAGAATAGTTAACTCATAAAGAAAAGGTTCTCAAAATAATAAATACTTCGATTGTTTTTTTTCTTTTGACAATTCACTTTTCCCTAGTTGATTATCTAATTAGATTTCACTAGCTAATCGTTATCTAATGCTATGTGTTTCTGTGCGTTAATTTCATTCGTCGTAACACCGTTCTTTGTTTCTTTCCATATCAAGAGAGATTGAAAAATCGACTTTTTTTGCGCCAGACGGATCGAGCTGAAATTTTAGGATATGAATTATGACTAATAATTACACATCTTGTGAAAGTTTCATCTTCATACATATCATGGTTTCAGAGATATATATTTTTGTAGTTAGGTATAAGTGATTACCGTTTATTTCCATCGAACATAGCGCTCCTCGACTAAAACAATTTTTTTCGGAAANATAGGATTATGTCCGACGAAAAAAATTTGAATCTTCAGAAATTTTTTTCTATTCGTCTTCTTTTTTCAATAAATATTATAATGATTTTCAGTTTTGGTTTGAAAGTCGAGCAATTCGTAGATAAGGTCGAGACATAAAACGATTACGAAAATACTTCGATGTTAATTCTGTTGAGGATGATGAGCTATCTGAGGATGTAGAGGAGTTTTTTATTGATGGTGGTGATGATAAATCTATTAATGATACAGGTGGAGCTTTTTTATTGATGCTTGATTAGGGAGCTGCAAAATCACTTTTTTTAGTCCCGGTCCCGGTCCCGGTCCCGGTCAATTTTTTTTTCTCAGTCCCGGTCCCGGTCCCGGTCCCGGTCAAATTTTTTTCCAGTCCCGGTCCCGGTCCCGGTCTTTGACGATGGCTTCATTTCTAAAACCAAGCAAATTTTTTTACGATCTGTGTACTTTTATGAATACATCAAATTGACATAAATGATTTTGTTTGTGAACATTACCAGACTTCTTTTATATTCAGTGTTAAAATCGAATGTATACAAAATCGATATAAGTGTCTTTGAGTCGGTGTTACTTCAAGAATCAGTTTCATATGTCAAAATACAGATCGAAAGAACTGAAACTGATATTTTTTCGAACAAGTCTCGGAATGATTTTTCACAAGATTTAGTTTGAGTTTGTATATTTATTTTTCATATTCAACAATTATTAAAGTTCGTTCTCAAATAAAGTCAAGTACAATTAAAAAACTAAAGAGTTCACATTACAAATGGTAAAACAATGACAAAAACATGTACATGAAATGAAACTACACAGCTAATTGATTGTGTACTATAATTGTTTCTTACTATTCTTCATCATCACTAGAATTATTATGATTATCAATATCGTTATTATCAGCATCGAGTAAATGTTCATATAAACGTTTTTCACCTTTTTGAGCAGTTGAATCAACACTAGTATCAAGATTATTTGATGTTGCAATTTTACCAAAAATTTTCTTTAAAATTGCTACGTTCTTCTTAATAAACATCAATTTATCAACTTTTTGGGATGATAAACGGTTTCGCGTTTCAGTTACTGTATTACCACTAGCGGAAAATAAGCGTTCAGCTGCAGTATTAGTAGCTGGAACAATAAGTATATCACGTGCAATTGAATAAAGAACTGGATATATAAATTTTTGTCTTCTCCAAAAATCAAATAAATCTTCATTATCAATTAAACTGTCGATAGATTGTAAATATCTTTTTAATTCATCATTATTATCAGATGCTTTTGAAGTTGTAGAAATTTGATCATAACATTCAGATAAAAGATCTTTTGTATCAGTAGATGATATTAATATTGATTGTGCTGATGAAACTTCAAAATTAAATGATAAATCTGATTGAGAATCTGAAACATAGAAAACAGATATATATATAATATAGTCGTATCGATAAATTAATTTTATTCTATTATCAAAGAGTAAATATTGCTTACTATTTCGTTTATTAATTTCCTTTTTTATTAATTCGTAAGCCTTTTTTTATCTTTATTTGACAATATTTGTAAGTGTTTAAATTTTGGATGAAGAACAGTACCAATAAAATGTATATCATCAACTTCCCAGTATGTTGGAATTTTATTTTCAAAATATTTTTTAAACTTCATTATTGATTCTGGATCAGTAGGATTTGGTTTAGATATATTTATAAGACGTTGTTTAAGTGGTAAAACTAAAGAAATTGTTGGCGTTTTCTCTGCGCTTAGCATTTCTGTAACGTCAACAAAATATTTCAAATATTTAGCAAAAGAAATTAATTCATCAAAATCGATCTGAGCAAAAGTTAATTTTTGAGCTTTATCATTAATAACCATATTTAATTCAGGATATACATTGATAAAACTGGAGAGCATACTATATGCACTGTTCCATTTAATTTTGCAGAAAAGCTGAAGTTTGACAGATAATTTACACTGATTATGTGAAGATCTTAAATAAACTACAAGATCATGTATGCTATTAAATAATCGTTGAATATCTTCACAATCAGGATTAGGTATACAAAGTGAATGTTCAATGATTTTATTGATGAAATGAGCTGAACATCCTATTCGATTGATATCATATCGAAAAGATGCACGCATCTTGTTTTCATTGTCACATACAACATACTTTACATGATTCAATGGTAAATTGTATGATTCAAGTATTGAATCAGTAAATAATCGAACATTATCAGCAGTTTGAGATGGTAAATCAAATGGTTTACAGGCTAATACAAATACTAAAAGACCATATTCTTCTGAATATGTATGTAATGTAACACCACCATAACTTATTTTTGTTTGATACTCTGTCCAAAAATCGACAGTTATTACGAAATGATCAAGAGTTGACAAATATGAAATTAATTGTTCTTTGCGTGCGCTGTAGATTTTATCAATTTCTCTACTAATCTAAAATTACAAAAACCATAATGATGCAAATAATATTTAATATTAAATAAAAGAAATAGTCTTAACTTACCGTTGTTGGATCAGGTATAACTTCTTCAATCGAAACTGTTGCACCTAATTGACGACCAACTTTAAGTAAATTATTACCTAATTCTTTAAAACCATCACCACGACATACACTAAATGGTAAACTATCTACAGCACAACATTCAGCAAGAACGTTTGTTAATTTACGTTTTGTAGAATTAATTAATTGTTTTTTAAATTTATCGTTTGGTAAATAAAATGATTCAATTGACTGTTGTGTTGATGATGATGAGTGTTGTTTACATGATTTGTCATGTTTGTCCATTACATTAGTACCATCATTTGGTTTCCATGTCAAAATACAATGACATTTTATACATGATATAAAGTATTGAGGAGAATCATTAACAAATATTTGAAGATAATTGGCCCATTTTACACTTTTGGCATGCTTTGGTTTACGAAACGTAATAGATGAGCTGTTGGTATTGATCATCTCTAAAATTTGAGCTTTGTTATATGTATGTATGGTCGATGATGCCATCTTTGTTTATATAAGAATATTATCGAAATTTTAACAAAATTCAATGGTTATTTTTATTTATTCAACAGTTCAATGAAATACTTTCACCATCATTAGAAAAGATAACAAGAGAAAAAGAAGACGACACATACATATACATATATAGTCAGCTGATTATGACAAGAAGACAAAGAAAAGAAAGAAGATATTTTCTTTCTTTTCTTTGTCTTCTTGTCATAATCAGCTGACTATATATGTATATGTATGTGTCATCTTCTTTTTCTCTTGTTATCTTTTCTAATGATGGTGAAAGTATTTCATTGAACTGTTGAATAAATAAAAATAAACAGCGACACATCTATTCACTATTATCTGATAAGACTTAAATAAAGGAATAATCAAAGAATGAACAAATTAAATTTACGTATAGTGTCGTGTTGATTGTTTTATATGTATTCAAAAACCTCTGCAATTGGGAAATTCGGATTCTTGCAAACAGACTAGTAATCAGTAATGACTTTTATAGAAATAGCAAATAAAAATATCTGATTTACAGATCTTTAATCACGTCAAAATAATAAACGTGAAAATATATTGTATAAAAAACTGACCGGGACCAGTATGAGAAATTTTTAGTCCCGGTCCCGGTCCCGGTCCCGCAAAAATGTCAAATTTTGGTCCCAGTCCCGGTCCCGGTCCCGGCGGGACCGGGACCGGGACCGGGACCGGGACCACTTTGCAGTTCCCTA
>CAJNSZ010000007.1:2441378-2550782 GCA_905329745.1 Rotaria sp. Silwood2 | reverse complement strand
TTCACCTCGTTCAAAAGTAAAACAAACTATATGTTTCTATTCTATCATCGTGATGATCAAGGCGTGCGCGTGACACCCATCCTCACAATATTCGAAAAATTGTCTTGCATTGTATTTCACAAAATGAAACTTATCCTATGTAAAGCACGATTGTATAAGTTAACCTCAGTGTTGTCAGATGTCAAACTCGTGAATCCAGAATATAAATCTCAAAATCCTGTAAAACTCAGAAAAATCTCGAAAGAATCCTGCAAAAATCTCAAAAAATCCAGAAAAACCTAGAAGAAATCCCAAAAAGTCTTGATAAATCCTTGAAAAACCCAAAAATTTCGAAAAAATTCCGACAAATCCAGAGAAATACTTGAAAAAATCCTGAAAAGGCGCACAATCGTCAAAAAATCCAAAAAATTCTGAAAATCCAGAAAGAATCCCACAAAAATCTCGAAAAAACTTTCAAATCTGGGAGACCTGGCAACACTAGCTACTCACCCAACATTTTTGGAAATAGGATTTTATAAGTTACTACCCCAGTCCTCAAGTTTTGGTTGCTTGTGATACCCCTGGTAATGGTATTGGCATAAAAGAAAAATAGACAGGCCTTTCCAGGCAGGCCGAAGAAAATGCCAGGCAGGCAGGCAGGCCAGACCAAACAAATAAGTTGGCAGGCACAGGCAGGCTTTGAATTCAGAGGTGTGTCATAGGCCGACCAGGCCTGCAAAAATGCGGCCTGCTTGGACCTCTGGTATATTTTTATATGAAAAATATAGAAACCATACTTCCGTATTTAAACGATTACTCTTCGAGAACTAATCAGATAGGTTGAAAATTTCAGGAAGTACATAACTCACAGCCCTGTAAAACATATCGAAAAAGCTGCAAATTTTGAGATATCACTCCACCGTCGATTTTTGAATGTCTCAGAAACTGACTCTTAATTGGTCAAATAAAAAATTAAGTGTTGTTAATAGTAAACATTTCGAAAGATTACACGTGCATATAGAAAGAAATATATTCATATTTACAACAAATGTACTTATAGACATGTATTGTAAAAATCTCTACGGTAATTCTATCGGATAAAATAGCTATTTAATAAGGTCTGAAAGTGCAGAATTGAAAAGTTTACTCAACCGTCAAACAAATGAAAAGTGATGCTCAAGAAAGTTGGTACGTCTTCAATTTGTTGATAAATATGGGTGAAACCGTAAAAAATACTGATTATCTATTGATCATTATAATAAATACTGTTCGTTTATACCTAAAAGAAATCTATTGCTCCTATTGCGATTATATCTCCTCTTTTGTTTAAACAGTATCTTCGTATATAGAATGCTGATATTGTTTATTTTCCTTCTGAATTTTTCTTTGCAAAACTAAAACTGTTAAAATCTTGTTGATTTCATTAAAATATATTATGCGAAGATAGGCAATAACATTGTTGATAATCGATCAAAGAAGTAACTGTTAAATTTCTTCTCGAACACATTGCCATCTATGGAAATGAGATCCATTATTTTATCTTCTTTCTCAAAACACCATAGGTTCAATTTCAGAGATTGAATAGCTGCATGATGTTCTAGAAAAAAACTACAGGCAAGTTTCGGATGTTATTAGATATTTATTTGAGTAAATATTGAGTATTTCTTACAGTTAGTTTGATAGAAATTTCATAAGAAACAAAATAGAAAAAAATCTAACAACTACATAAAGAAACACGAGAGAAAAGTCTTATTCAATGAGTTAATTTCCATTTGTTGAAGTTGGTACATATTTTTGTCTATTTGTAACATGTGTATGACCAACAAATCGATCAAAAGCTGAATATTGAC
This sequence comes from Rotaria sp. Silwood2, assembly GCA_905329745.1. Taxonomy (NCBI): domain Eukaryota; kingdom Metazoa; phylum Rotifera; class Eurotatoria; order Philodinida; family Philodinidae; genus Rotaria; species Rotaria sp. Silwood2. Next base: position 2,548,953 of record CAJNSZ010000007.1, on the reverse strand, counting down.
CAGCAATAAAAGCCGAAATAGGTCAAGCTGAATAAGCAAAAATAATAGCAGCAATCATTATTCGTAATGAATGTGAATTCAAACGAGCCTATGTTCCATAATCAAAAAGACCAGCAGTTAATAATACACAAGCAACAAAAAGGAAGAATGGAATAACAAATCTTTGATCAGTTATTTGGAATATATCCCACCAAATAAATATTCCACCAGCTGATAAAAATATTAAACCTAATAAACAAATAACAAATGTTGTTGTCCAAAAACGGTATAAACCTTCAACATTTCCACGAGTTCAACAAATATAGAAAAGACCTTAAAGAAATAATTCTTAGATTTAATCGAATCTAAATCATATAAAACTTACATTCCATGTCCAATCAACATTTTTATGTGTGAGAATAGTTCCATTTGGTGTATTTACAGCTGTACCTGGTGTAACGAAAATTTCTACTGTCCAATAAGTAATAGTTAATGCAACAACACCAAAAATAACATCAACGAAAACAAAAAATGCTGCGATAAAAGAAATTCTATGATTTAATCGATCAACAGCCATGATAATGTATGATAACAATTTAACAGAAAAGATTATAAATGAATGTATCCAATTCACTTTTATTATATATGACGAGAAATCGATAGAGAGAGAATAGAGAACAACGATATTTTTTTCTTCATCGTCATTTCTTCACTATCCTATCTTAATTTGAAAATGTAATTTATTTACTATATCAACAATGTTTAAATGAAGAGAAAAGAAAAGAAATTTTATTTTGATGAACGAATTATCTTCTTAGAATTTTATATTAAGATCAACAAACATTTGTCAGTCTGATAGAAAGTAAGAATATAATATAAGATTGTTTCTCATTTGTAACCAATCATTGATTAATTTTCTCGGCCTTCATCCATGAACTTGATCAGTTCGACTAAAATCAATATTTATAGACCATATCAATTGTGTTTTATGTAGCTTACTTTTAGCCCGATATATATTCTGAAGTGTCTTTTTCATGTCAACTCTTTGCTTCAGGTAACTATGGACGGCGTCGTTGTTACCCAATGAACGTTGACGTATAATCGATTTGGTATGATATTTAATTTGAGCTGTTCATTCAGCAATCTAAAATATGAAAATAAATTGCTGTTGATCACGATAACAAACATACTTTATCATTGTAATAAGTTAATAATGCTACATCAGCAGTCGAGTGTGGCATGATAGTTATATTTGACCGTCGAATGAATGTAGTCACTAGAGGAGGAAAAAAAATATTTTTCGAAAGAAGTGGGCGATGGAAAACGAGTACACGACGTGCGCATAATTTGAGAGAGAGAGCGAAGAAAAACAAACAGATAACACATCTTGATATTAATAGTTTGAAACAAGTTGTTTTACAATACTTATATTCGTTGATGGATTTTCACTTATCTGTTGTGATCCACCACGTTCAGTTTCACTCTGCAGTATAATTTGACCATCAACAAATAAAAAAAAACGATTTCGAATTTTGTATGTATATGTTTGGCAATCGGAATACTTGAACCAAAATATGCATTATGTAAAACAAGAATTTCTCTCAACCATCTTAATACAGATGTATATTCATAAATTTGATGTAAAATCAATTTCTGTGATATGGAAAAAGGTACTTCACTTGATATAGACCAAAAAGTATTGGTTGACATTTTAGGATTCCATAATTCAATATTTTGTGTTTCATGTAAAGCTAATAACGATTCCATTGCTGCATGAGCTACATCTGGCATCATTGATGTATCATGCACAAGACCATCTATTAATTGGAATGTTTAGATTTGCGTTTTATGATCAAGTTTATCGAGATTATGTAACATTAAATATGGATTCAAAATGATTAAACGTACAATCCATAATATCAATTTACGATTATTCGAACCTTCATCATAAGCCAATCGATCCGATGTTTTGAATTTAAATGCTTGTGAATATTGTGAATGTAATTGTTATGGATTAAATAAAATATCTTTCAATGTACCAACACCAGTATTTCCTGATATTCTTAATGGTGTTGTTGAAAATGTTAATGATTGTCAAAATTTATTTAATGTATCTATAAACATATTTCTTAATTTTCGAGCTCGAGAATAAACAATATCAATTTGTGGTCACCAAACTAAACGTTTTTGTTTGATAATTCGATAAAATGCTTTAATCGAAACATAATGAAATATTGCTCATGATGATAAATTTAAACAAACTTTAAAAACTTCATTGTTATGTGGATTTAATCTAAGACAAATAAGAAAAATTCAATCATTAATTCTAAATCCACATTGATTTTATCTTGTCCACGTAAAAATGGTTTTAGTGGATTAAATAATAATTGTTTTAAATCATCACAAACTGACTGTACCATAACAAATAAAACACTTTATTTGAATCTTTATTATTAATATTTGTTGCTGATTTTTTATTATTTAACAAATGCAACAACAGCTGCTGATTCAATTCCACCAGCTTGTTTACCTGATACTTGTGCATGTAATTGACGTTTAAGTGTATCAACAAAATTTTTTTTACGTAAATGTTTGATGGAACAAGGACTACCTTTTCTAATGCATAAACAAATTCTTCGAGAATTATTGGTTCTAAAACTAATAACATCAATTGTAATGGCCATATATATTGAACTTTACGATGATTTGCTTCACCAAATGAATCAAGTAATTCAAATCATTTTTCACAATTATCTTTTAGTTTATTTAAATTTATATTTTATATGATTGAATTAATTAAATTTACCACTTGATTTAGCATTTGGTTGTTTTTGTAAATCAGTAAATTCTTCAAGATATGTATCTAATCAATTCCAAATAGCCTAAAGTAGAAAATATTTATTTCTCTTTTAAACGTTTGACTAATCGTTTTATCTTTTCAACACTTTTAACTAATTCCGTATGATGAATTTTTTAAAGTAATCTCCATTTTTGTACTTCCTCTGTAAAAAAAAAACCAAATTAATCAAATTAGTAGATTAAATATTTTACCATTAAGAAGTCTTGGTAATTTAAGCATATCAACATTCATATGTTGGATAAGATCAAGATCACTGGCTTTCCATGTTTCATCAACTAATGCAATCAAACATCCAAGCCTAAAATTCAAAAAAACTTCATGAAAAAGAAAAAGAAAACTATCCAAATTATTAGTATAATCTAGCAGCAAAATTTTTCTTTTTCTTTTTATCTTTATAAAAACTATTACTTTTCTACATATGTAAATATGAACTTATTTATTTTTAATAGATTTCGAAGAAAACTATTATTTCATTACCGGAGATATTCAAAAGCTAAATAAAACCAAATATAAAAAACCATAATTCCTCATATTCATTTCTCCATTCACCTTACAAACAACAGGCAATAATTTATTAACATAAATAGCTTTATCCAATCAACTCGTACTTAAATCTTTTGTCTAAAAAACAACCATAAATTCTGTTTTTTTTTAAATTTATTTACATTGCTAAACATTGTTGAACAGCATCAAATACAAATAAATATCATTGATAAATAATTTTTTTCGTGATCATAACCTCCAAATCTTTAAATAAACAATAAAAATCTTAGAAAAAATCTCTTCATACAAACACATCTGATTTGTTAATTCTCCACATTCAATTGGTAACTAAAATTAAAATTAAATAATTTTTTTTTTCATTTTACTTGATCTTCAAATCGTTCAATTAATGCTAAAACTCATTCGATGGGCTTAGACGTCGACATAACAAAACAAAATCTATAATTAGATGAAGATGAAACAACTCATTCATAAGATGTACTGCAACCAATGATGAAATTTCACAATTGCTGAAGTATAAATCTATTGATAATCTCACACAAACACATTGGTGTAAGATTGTTCAGACCATTATCAAAACAAATCCATCGGTGTTGTGCAGAACTGTCGCAGATAGTGTACTGCGTGATTGATATTTTTGATCACGATCACGGTCCCAATCACGAGCAAAACAAGGTCGTGAATCACGATCACGAANTTTATATTATAGAGCAAGAAAATATACTAAACAACAGTTCTCTCTCCAATACTTGGTAAAGATGCACTATTTTTGGAACAAGTATCATTGACTTGAAGTGAACCCATAATTTGATATTCTGGTTCACTAGTCGATTCCCATTCACAAAGATCTGACTTAATGGTTTGTATTTCATGTGATGCACCTTGTCGTACTATCCAGGCACCTTTACGTGCTAAACCTTGAGCAATCATACCGAATGTTGATTTTGATGTTATGATAAGATGTTGCATTTTCGATAGTATAAGTAATTCTGCCAAAGTATATTGCATCTCTTCGATTACATTAGCAGTTTCAGGTGGTTCTGGTGAATTGAGTATTTCAAAATTTTTATACATTTTTGAAATACGATTTTCTAGTTGTTGACGGCGTTTTCGAGTATTTGAAATGATGTATAAGCGAATTTTGGTTTCGTTTCTACTAGACCTACGAATTAAATAATTGAATAAACTTTTAATTATAGAAAAAATTTTTCTTTTCTTTCATATTCTTTTTTTCAGTCAGAACTAATTACTGCTGATAAAGTTCATAAATCTAATTGTTTGGTAAAATTTAAAAAAATCAGCCCAATTCTAAATTTTTGCTGTATTATAATATAAATATGGTCAAATTACTTACTTACTAACATTTTGTATAACATGTTCAATACATTTTTGAAATGGCTCAATATGATTAATCATATTTGCTGACCAGCTACGCATATGAACTCCGATTGTAATAATTTTATTCTTTAAATTATATTTTGTTTGAAAATCTTTGATAATTGCATTAACTTTCGGCACAGGACGTAAAAATCTTGTTGCTAATTCTGAGAAAACTTGTCCATTTTGGAAAATTGTAATAAATGCTTGTCGTGTCATTTCATTTCGCTTTAACAATGGTACAAAATATTGATCAGTTCGAATCCATTTAACATGATGAGCAATAAAATTTAAAATATAAAATCCAAATCGTACAAACCATGATTGATTGTATGTATTATCATTACATAAAATCTCACGATCAAAATAGAATGCCCAATCGGGTGGTATTCGACTATTTTTTGTTTTAGTTTCAATTTCATTTATCCATCGATTTTTAATCAGATTAGCTAATCTTGGCAATGAATATTGATCATGAAAATGTACATTGTCTGATAATGATAAAGGCAAAAAAAGATCTTCGAATGAAGCTTGATGATTATCACCTGGTTGCCAATTTATTAGAATAACTCGACTAGTCACAAGAGCATAACTAATAACAGCTATTAAACCAATAATACGATTACCTAAACCATTAACTGCATCAAAAACAACGTAATCTGCATCAGTAAATGAATTTTCAATGATACAAGTTCTATAAGCAATGTAAGAATTGAGTAAGATGGTGGCGTTACAAAATTGATTTGATAAAGCACATGTTTGAAATGAATCAATGTTATATAGATGAGAACATGAAGAAGATGCAAATAAATTTTTATGAATAGTATAAAAAAAATAGATAATTATTATTATAGTCACTAAAATTTTTATTCTGAAAGATTTTATTTTTGTGAATTTCATCTAACATTGATTATGATAAATAAATATTTGCCGATAATAATTTATCTACAGATGTAAAATAAAAAAACAAAAAATAAATAAATTTTTCTACAATGTATTGCATAAATTTATTATAACAATAATTTTATTCCACAGGATCAATTTTACAATACAAGAAACCTTGACATGTTGTGTTTGCCTTTTTCACGATGAATCATTCATTATATTTACGTATCAAAAATGTCGTGACAACAGTCGCTTTTTTATCGATTTATTATTACTTTTTCTTCGCGTTCTGTTTCACACGTGATGCAAAATAAATCTAATCCTCTTGATATTCGTTGTTTTTATCATGAGGATGCTGATTGCAAAATGAAACCTGCATAACAGTAGAAATTTTATTCTGATACTTTTATTTTGTATCAAACAAGAATAAATTCTATAGTTATCGTTATCATTTTTTGGCCGTTTGACAAAGAAATAATTTTATGAAAACATATTGAAGAATTCTCTATTTATAATATTAAAAATTCAAATAAATTAATTTAATTGATTATTGAAGGAAAAATTATAGACGATACATCCGCAGTATCAAAGAAAGAAAAAAAGAGTTATTAATTAGTATATTCGTTATAATAATAATATAATACTTTAAGAAATAAATGTGAATCTATCGAAATTTCAAAGAGACATCGTATTATTTTAACTAAATATCCATTTTTCAAAATGAAATTTCGCGCAACGTTATGTTCGTAACAAGCTAATAACTTCAGATATACTATTCATATTGATAAACAATTTATCAATGATAATGCACTTCAAATCATAGATTGACCATCTAACAACCTGAATTAATACCATGCAGAAAAATATTTAGTCAATTATTACATTCGTAACTGAAGCTATTAGAAAATATATATCAAAGAACTTGAATGAGTCGTAATGGAAAAGTTTTAAAATGTTAATATTAATGTTGAAATAAATTGTAGTCTATCTATGAAAAAGTGAGTTTTTTCTATTATTTCTTCCAAAAGTGGATCGCTTAAATTTTACGTAGTATTATGCATGAAAATGCCCGTAAAACAATGTGATGACAATTATCAGATCAATTTCTTGCCATCTAACCATAAATAATCACTAACTTTAGTGTTCTTGTTCGGAATATTTTCCGATGGTTTGATTTAAATTATTTTACGCGTGATCCAAAAAGTTGGTATTCAGTTCTGCATATGTTTTGTATTTCGATCCTGATTGTCGCATTGACTGTTCTTATTGGATCAAAGAATGATATGAAATAATCATCAATCATTCATTGTGCGTTGAAAGTATGGATAGAACAAAATTGGTAAAATCCAAATTAGTGGTGAAATTATATCCAAGATCCACTTATTGCCACAGATGAAATTCTTATGTGAGACGTAGAATGAATGATTAAATATGAAATCAATTCTATCGTTAATATTTCATATTGTACGTAAATGATGGATCAAAGATTAAGAAGGTGATATCATTGTGGTGTGCAGATTGCGAGTTCAATTGTATCTTGAATTTGTCATATATAATTTCTCAGCTGTTTCACACGGTTTCGAATTCATGTGATGTACTGAATCAGTAGAAAATCTTTCAATGATGGACATACAAACAAATTGAATATATCATTCTCATGATCGACAACTAGAGTTTTGCGATTTCTAGAAATATCCGGAACCAGAATTGAAATCGCAGTTCCGACCTGTAAAAGCAGAAAAAACTTTTCCAATGTCGGCTCCTAAAAAGTATCTTTGGAACCGTCGGTTTATTGATAGCATATTAAACAATTACTAAGAGTATTTTTTTAGAGTTTGGTGTGTGGATATGATTGTTGATACTCTCTTCTTCTACATCCACATCCTCTGAAAATTTGAAAGTTGAACGTATAGATGATGTGCTTAATTGATATACTTGTAATGCTCAATATGATGGTAGTGAAGAATATGAAAATATTTACTCATAGCCATTCTTATTCATAGTAGACGATCAGCAACTGAAGTTCTATATTATAGATACATAATCATACCGAACATAACTGTAGAGACAGCATTGAGCTTGTGAGAACTATTTATTCTTAGAGAACAATACACATACAATAGAATATTCCAAGAATGAGGATGAACTATTATATATTCATGGTACTTGTGATCTATCTATTCAACGGGCTTCAGTTATATAGTTTAATAAACTTTTTATTAATGGTAGTAGTGTATATTACAACTGCAGTTCTATGTCATTAAGTATTTATATAAAACAACCGGGTGGTTGGTATTCTATATAGTTAGAACTCGAATAGTTTTATTATCACAGCAATATATCCATCATTGACAGAAGATATGTTTGTCATCAATGTCATTCGACTAAATATCATTACACAATCGCATATTCAAGTAATCATAGTTAAAGTTGACAAGGTGCTACTCAAGTGTTACTTCCCAGTCAGACAAACGTTGAAAAAGACGACGTTTTTACGCGTAAAAAGCGCACATATTAACGTTTCATGAAATGTAACTTTTGTTCTAGAAGTAAAGCAACCTTGTTAATAGCAACATCGGGAAAATGATTCTTTTTCCAAAAATAAACGCTTTTTAATGCCTAGAAAATGTGCGATTTTTACGGGTAAAAACGTCGCTTTTTTCAACGATTGTCTGACTAGGTTATATCCTCTCGAGCAACAGTGAGTTACTTGGTAAAAGTGTGTCAGTAACATTCAAGAAAGATGACATATAAACAAAGACGTTACAAGCATAGACCTTAGTATTACCATTATTTTTTGTAATGCAAGTTTTCTAATTTAGAAGTTAAACAGCTTCAATATCATAACAAAGTTCTAGGAATTGTGGAACATATATAATCAAAATGACCTTATTAAAGTACGAATACACAGATTATTTCGAGATCAGTAATAAAAACATTTTTATGAGCATTTTACTCCTTATTATTAAAGTTGCTGAGATAAAAAAAAAACTTCGTTTTGTATAGAAAGAAAAGATTGTAAAATATCTTCAGCAAAATTGAATGCACTCTTTGATAATATTTTCTTTCTTTCATCATGCTCATTCATGTCATCATTTGTATAGATGTTCCAATTTGAAAATATTGAACATATCAAATAAACTAGACTGCTATTTGTGCAACAAAAAGTATATTTTATGAAATATTGTATTTTCATTTTTCTTTCATTCAGGTCTTTATTGTTAACTGTTGTTTTTTTCTATAATATTTTCTTTTTGTAAGTCATTGTCCGGATGATATCAATGAGCCTTATTCTCAATTCGCTTGTTGGCCCCCAACAAGCAAAAAGAAGGGGCCATATGATAACTTGCTTGTTGCTAAGGTCGGTCTCTTTTCTTTCATCTATCTTTTTCTTTTTCAATCGTTTTGTTGAAAATTTTCAACAAAACGATTGAAAAAGAAAAAGATAGATGAAAGAAAAGAGACCGACCTTAGCAACAAGCAAGTTATCATATGACCCCTTCTTTTTGCTTGTTGGGGGCCAAAAGTGAATTGAGAATAAGGCTCATTGACTATCAGTCATCTTTGATAAACTATTCACGAACTATTTTAATATATAATTTGATAATTTATTTTACTTATTTCCTTAGTGATTTAACCAAAGACAAGTTGACTTTTATCAAAATCGCTTCAATTACAAACCATTCGAAAGTATAAAGTCATTTCACATACTAAAGAAAATGTAATATAGAGATTTTATTATATTTATTGTCCTATTGTCATTATATTGACATAGTACTTTATCATAGATATGCCTATGAATCATTTGCACTATGACATAACATTTTTCTTTTTTCTTTCTTATCGATCCATTATTGTGGAAAAAATATAGCTCGAAAGACGTCGAGGTAATTAATATTTTATTTTCGTTCGTTAAGTAGATCAATGACTGATCAAACAGATTTAGTTCAAGTGAAAAGCAGTAACTCGCATCAAACATATGATTCATGTATTAATATATCAGTTACAAACGTGCAAAATGAAGAATGTCCATCAATACCAACTGAAGTGACGACCCGATTAAATGCAGTTCCAAAATTATTATATCTTGATGGTCTTCGTGGAATACTTTGTTTAATTGTAGTATTTAGCCATTGTTTATTAATGGGCAAGATAGATTATGAGGAGAGTTTTTCGATTTTTTTTCGTCCATGGATGCAACATTCACCTTTACGTTTATTGGTGGCAGGAGAATTTGCTGTCGCTGGATTTTTTGTACTTTCTGGATGTGTTCTCGTACGACGATATTTTGAAAATTTTAATGATAAAAGTACTTTATTGAGTGGTTTAATTCGTCGATTTCCACGACTTTTTATTCCATCAACCATTTCTCTGTTCTTCTATTTTGCTATACTACATTTTCGACCATTCTATGGTTTTAATGAATGTCATGAAATCGGTGAAGGTAGTGTAGATGCAGAAAAAATTCATTTTGGATATGTTATTTTAAATACATTTGGACAATATTTGTGGATGCCAGCATTGTATACAATACAATGGACAATGCAAGTCGAATTTATTTGTTCGATTCTAATATATTTTTTAGCATTTTTAATAACTCGATCTTTTATTTATCGTTATCGAATAGTGTTCTATGCAGTTCTTCTACTTATTTTACCTCTAGTATGGATAGCTAGTCATGGATCAATTCCAAGACCAGTTCAATATATTCAACCATTTGCTTTTGGACTTTTATTAAGTGATTTAGATGGCGGTGGATATCTAAATTTTTTTCATACAATAAAAATGCATTGGTCAATTCTAATACAATTTTGTTTAATATTGTTAACAATATATTTTGGTTCCTACCCTGTATTCAATACAGATGTAGTGGATGGTAGTGGAACATTATGGTCTCCATTTGGTTGGATGTTTGGTTGGTTTTGGATTTCATTTGGTGGATTTTGTTTATTACTTTTATCGATGATATCGAAGAAAATTCAATATTTTTTATCAATAAAAATAATTCATTTTCTTGGTAAAATCTCATTTGGTATTTATCTTACACATTACATTATCTTATGTATTGTGGATGTTTCATTTATTCAATGGACAGCTCCACATATAGGTCGAGATCTAGCTGTTATTATAGGACTAATTATATTTGCATTACCAATTATTTTATCAGTTTCCTATGCATTTTATTTATTTGTTGATGTTCCTGCCGTACAAATTGCTGATTGGCTTTATTTTATGGTTTGTCATCGTTGTTTGAAGTTGACAAAGCGTCCAAGGACAATAAAACGACATATATGGATCATTCTTATAATTCTATTTTTGATTTCAATTATCATTAGTTCAATTCCAACCTCACAGGGAAATCAAAGATGTGATAATCATTCATCTAAGAATCAAACCTTAACTACATAGATGTAACATTACCATATTTTTTCGTACACTATTTAGACTAATATTGGATTATTTTTGTTGACTTTTAAAATATTTTGACAATTCATATTTATTTAAATATTATATTAGGAATATCATCTAGTAAAAGATCAATAAATTGTGAAATATGTAGAATTTGATTTATATTAACAAACAAAAAATTTCTATCATAATTTCCGTAGTGTGACTATATAAAATCATTGTAGGATGTCACATCCGAAAAATTGATATTTTATTTTAGCTTTAGAGATAATAAGTATTGGTTATATATACTTCAATTTATGATTGTTACTTAGATTATAAATTTATAGCGTCCTTAATAAATGTTCAAGTTGATGAAATTTGTTTTTGCAGATGAAATTTGTTTAATAGAAACTAAAAAACTCATTAATCTATTTATTTTTAAAGTTACATGTCAATAGAGTTTTTTCTAATACTATTTGTTATTTTACATCCAAAGTAATTAATGAATTAATCTTGTGACGAAGACTTACTAGATAATGCAAAATGAATGAAGATCTATTTTGTATTTAATAAAGTATTCAAACAATTTTTTAAGATAAGGATTTATGAATTTTATTTAATAACAAAAACAATTACGAAATCTAATCATAATTACAAATAAAATAATTATATTAAGTTTTATATAAATTTGAAAATGTTCCATCCGTTTATTTTGATTATCTGATTCAGCTATTGTTGAAAATAATTGACTGGATAATGTTTCTTTAAATAAAATAATTCAAAGAGTTTACCATATTCATGAAATAGATTTACCAAACACCAATTTTCATTGTGGAAACGTTGGTATCTCTCATAGTTGGATTAGTAACAAAAATGACATGACAATTCTGTAAAGTGCTAATAGAATAACTCATTTAGTAGTTTAATGATGTAATATCTTAATCAACAAAGACGTTGAATCTAAGAAAATAATATCATGTAAATAAGTTTGATTTCTTAGATAATCTAATACAAAAGTGAATGTTATATAGGTTTTGTTTCTTTTGAATAAATGAAGGTGAATCTAATCATCCAATGCTTTTGCTTTTCCAGTTAGTATTTTATTACATCAACATTAGAGCTTTACGCTTATATGAATATGAATATGAATTAGTATGAAAGTTATAGAAAATCTCTAGAGACAGATTCGAAGGGTTATCAATATCATTAGAGTATCACATATATATGTAATAGAGTTCTCCAATAACAAAACTAAAACGATGATATGTAAATAAAAATTATATTTAAGATAAAATCGAAACTAAATAGAAGAAGCGAAAAATTTTGTAAAGCATTTTATTTTTGACTCTTTTATTTACTTGTAAAAAAAAATAACTAAATATAATATCTGCATAGAAAATTGTTCAAAAAAACTCATAAATGCATTAATATTGACGAAGAACTAAAATCTTTGCTGCTCATCAATAAATTACAACTAATATTATTGTCAAAATAAGAAGAACTTATTTTTTGACAAAATAATGTTTCGTTAAGCAAAAATTAGACTAGATTAGAAAAAAATTCTAAACAGTAAAATTCATTGAAAATTATTTTAAGTATTCAATGATGTAAATTTTATTCGAAAATTACAATTGTTCATAGTTCATATCTGTTAGATATTTATTTTCACTGTCAACATTAATCACCGATGAAAAAGTTTTTTTTTTTTCGTTATTTTTTCAATATATTTGATACAGGTTGATTACATAAAGATGGTGTTAAATGAGAATAGATTTTAATAGCTTGTTCATAAAATTCAAATGATCGATTGGCATCACCTTGTGCATCATAAATTCCACCAAGATTATTTAAACATCGAGCGATTAATGGATGATTTTGATTTGCAAGTGTCTTTCGATAAATATCCAATGCTTTATAAATATATTTAAGTGCACGATTTAATTCATTGTTTTGTTTATAACGTTCAGCTAAACGAAGATAATCATTGCCTGATTGATTTTGATAGAGAATAACATTTTCTTGAATAGTATCGATTAATTGTTTACGATCAGTGAATAGATCAAATATTTTTGAATAATGTTGACAAAGATATTGACATCTTTGTTGTTCTCGTGATGAATTACAATAAATAAAAATTGTATCGATTTGTCTTAATGAATGAATACGAGAAATTATATCAGTTGCTGATGAACTGTTTAAAATCAGAAATATTGATACAGAAGATTGTTCAATAGTTTGAATACATTGTTGAGCATTATTATAATAAATAATATTATCTTCTTGGTCTTTTTCATTATTATTTTTATTATACGAAATAAGAATAGGTGTTTCTTGTTTTTTATCAATCGATTTAGCTTGATTAGCAGAATTTGTCACATTTATTGGTTTCTTTTCATTCATTTTTTAAAATATAAAACAAAAAGTTGGAACACCGTCGCTTTTCAAAACAATTCAAATGACTTTTACAGAAAAAAGATCAAATCACATATGAGATTTATTTTTTTGAAAGTATGATTGCCCCCATTTTTGTCCGTCATGCATAAACATCACTATAACAACTGACTTCACTTCGTTTTTAGGCTAAATAATCAGTGACCTCTTTACTTCAAAGTTCTTCTAACGAGAAAATTTTTATTTAGATCGAATTGACAAACGAATCAAACTAGAAATAATTGAAGTCCAGGCAAATTGTACCATCAATAACTCATTTACGTCAATAGATGATTTTCATGATTTCTTAACGCTGAAAAGAAACAAAAGCAGTCATGCGCATATTTATTTTGATGTATTACATATGTTTGACACTATGCTTTTATCTGTATTATTTTTGGTCAAAAACGAAAGAAAAAATAAGACTATGGATATACTATTAATCATAAACTCAAATAGGAACATTTTATCATTCTATTTTTGTACACCAATAAAACGTCTATATTCTCCTGTCATTACGAAAATTAAAATATAAACGTATCCATTCTGTTCTTCTATCTATTAATTATTTTTTACTTTTTTATGTGCATGACTTGTTGATTCTAGAACCTAAAATGCATGTCATATATGCAATATTACCTTATAGATTAATAATATTGTAACAAGCTTGTACATATCAGAAGGAAAAACATGGTACGTTCAATACGTAACATCAGTTACAAAAATGATACACGAGACAAACAGAATATGTTAGACGTTTATTATTCTAGTAAAGATTCACTAAGAGATGTTCTTATATTTGTTCATGGTGGTAAATGGAAAAGTGATCATAAAAATAGATATAAGTTTCTTGGACGAAATTTCGTTCGTGAAGGTTTAGTTACTGTAATTATTAATTACAGTTTATTACCTAATCAAATAGATAGAATAGCTCAAGATTGTGCTGCAGCAGTCATATGGGTGCATCAAAATATATCAAATTATGGTGGTAATCCAGATCGAATATTTCTTATGGGTCATTCAAGTGGAGGACATTTAATAGAATTTATTAATTGTAATTCTCGATTCTTCATTCAACATAATATGACAAATCCTATTCATGGAATTATTTTACTCGATGCATTTGGTCTTGACATGCATGAATATTTGAATCAAGCATCATCGAAAAATAGTAAACATTATAATACATTTATAGAAGTATTTTCTAACAATCCTGAAAAATGGAGTGAAGCATCACCAATGAAATATTGGAAAAATATACGAAATCCTCACCTTATTTTAATTGGTGAAAGAACTTATCCATCGATTCAAGCTCAAAATAGACATCTGTTTGGAAATTTAATAGCTTCAAAAAAAGCACCGGCAGAATTTTATGAAATTCCTCATAGACATCATACCGAAATGATTATTTATATGCTTTTCCATAAAAGTCAACAGTACAATATTATTTTAAATTTTATGAGAAGAAATTGAAATGTATATGAACTTCACAAAAAAACATCCAATTCATTATTGTCAATATAGTTTTTATCAAAATATCCATGCTGAATTAGATTTTTGATGGTTATCTTTTTGCATACAACTGTTTTCAATACATAACCAATATTATGACTGACAAATGTTGGTTCCACTATGATCACTTCAGTGACTAAATTGTAAAATTGAGTCTAAACAATGGATTCAATTGAGCCTTCTTTTGATGAAATTTTGATGATTGTCATTGAATCACAAATGATTAATATTCGTTATATTTTTTTTTCTAAAAAACAAGAAACTTCTGCTATAAAAAAAAATTAATTAGAAAAACTGTCAAGCTGTCATCCTTCAGGCACCCATAATCTTGATTGGGTGTCATAAGGTTGAAGATAGAAGCATTATTGATTGATATTGGTTTATTGCTAATGGCAAAATTTTCTTTTATTTGCAAATACAGGTGTTTTCAAAAACACTTGGAAATCTTCTTCCACAGTTATCACCTTCTATATAAGTGTTCTTCGAATTGTTTTATATTGTGATAGATAGCCCACGAGGAGTACTATACAATGGTATAATTTCATATTTTCTTTATTCACTTCTAGAAGAGATATTATATAAATATCTCGTTTCCTTGGACATAGCAGAATTATTTGTAATGGATATTTCAGCTTTTTCGACTTTTCACCTGAAAAATGTTGGAGTTCATCAGTCTATTTTTAGGATATGGGTGTGTGACTGTGACTGTTGCAGTCTTCTATTTCCTCATTCATAGCCACAACCACACCACACGCCAACCCTTCCTTTCAAATACGTATATGAACTATTTGTACTGAATTAAAATCATTTGTATACAGCTATCGTGTTCTTTTTTTGAATTTTTCCGATACTCTTAAAGTATATAATTAACGAACTAAATTTTTTCTTAAATAACTCTTTGCGCTATCATTATTCATTAAAAACCATTTGATTTTGTATTTGAAAAGTTTGAACAGTTCTTTCTATTCTTCGTATTACAGTTTTCATTGTTTTGTTTTTATACTAACTGAAAACGGAAACTTTAGTCTTATCAAGACTTTGTAGGCGTGAATGTCGTATCGGGAAAAGAAAACGCTATTGAAGAATACGATCTATAATGCAAAAGTACCAATTTCAATTTGTTTCTATCCTAAAATATGTTTACTTTATAGTGATAAGTCTATTGAACTTTAGAAGAGATTTTAATGCCATCGATTTAATACTTTTTTCTAGCATGTTTTCTGTATTCATGTGAGGAAAAGATCTTACATTCAATTACGTTTGAGCTTAATCGGATCGAACATTTCAGAGATGTTTCTACTAAGAAACTAAAATCTTTAAAGAAATTTCTTTTCACATAGAAGTTTGACATATCTTAAAGTAAATAAGTTACTTGTACATAGAAGCAACCGTTTAACTCTTGATGGTGAATTTACTGATATTGATAATATCTGACAAATTCTGTTACTGAGTGTTTTTTTTTGCTTATCCAACTAAAAAAGAAATATCTAATATTGTTGCCATTCAAATATATAGCATGGAATTGATGTACCTCATCGTTCATCTGTTGTGCCATCAGTCGCAGTCGCGCTACTACGCTAGTTTTTGATCATAAGATCACAAAGAAAAGATTTTCATTTTTTTCGCATGCACTTCATTGTGTTATTCGTAAATGTTTCTATATATAGTAACATTCATACATCGTGACTTCAGTGTTGCATTTTATTTTGAATATTTAGATTTCAATTTTAAATATTTCTTCTTTAAAAAAGTTAAATTATGAAGTTCTGGGACAAGATCCAAGTGATTCTGTTTAATATTAATTCACTAACGTTCTCCAAAAATGATTTTCGACATTCGAAAATCGAATATGATACATGGTCACTTTTTCTTACTTAAGATTAATTTAAAAAAACCACGATTCAGAAATAATGCATTCATCTAATCAGCGAGTTAAGTGGAGCAATAAATCTTTTTCGAAAACGTTGTGGTGTCATGGAAATCCAAATATTAGTTTTTTTTTAATTCTTTTCTTAATCGATTCGTTCTGCATGTCGAGTTTCCCTTCATAAATCAACTTTTTTCAAAGTTTTTAAAATTTTTTCCTCAACAAAGGTAAGTATGGCGAATGTTGAAAAAAGCATTCACTTTATTCGACTATTCTCTGGGTTTTTACTTAATTAGAATATCTATGTCGATTATATTCATGGCAAAGTTAAGAACAGAATAATTTTGTGTATCTTTCTTCAATTAGACCGTCTTTCTCTTTAACAGAATTTGAATGAGATGAATTGAACTGTTAAAAGTGATTACCTTCTTGTAGATATTGGTGAATGTAATACGAAAATGATCTCCTGTCTATTATTAAAATGATTGAATTGCAATTAAGACTCTTCTCACTTTCATCGATGACCACTGACTTACTGAAAAACAAAGAAAAAAAACCTCAAAGTTTATTTTGAATATTTCCTTCTTTGTATTTTACATACTCTTCATCACTTGTGATCGTGAAATAATTAGCTGCACATCGATCTTGTAATACTTGTCGTTCATTCTGCCGTTGCATCAATCATTTCTATCTTTAGATCTATTTATTATTTCAACTTTAATATCGATCAATATTTATCTTAGATTAATTCACATACCATTGCGCATTTTATCTTTGAGTTAATTTTCTTTATTGTGCTCATTCAATGAACAACGATACGCACGTAGAATAGTTATCATCATATTAAATTTAGCATCGTCATCTGCTGGATAGATGCCATGGTTGAGTGGTTACGTTGTTCGACACGTATCCACAAGATACAGTGTTCAAACCTCAGTAGCATCATTCATGGAATGACCTTGAACAAGTCACTAATGGCTAGTTGTTTCGGATGGCTCGTTCGATAGTGTATTGATTACGTTACTGGTCAATATGCAGAGGAAAACCACAACCTCAACATAGATGTCACAATCTTGTAATTCATATGTTGACCGCCAACCCGAAATTCATAAACGGGGGAAGTGTTGGACGGAAGGGATACAGATACCATCGTCTGTAAAAAGAAAAAGACGAAAGAACCTGGTTGCTTATGTGGATCCTTTAGCGCCGACCCCAACTTGCGATAAGCCTATGGAAGATATTATATGATAATTATTATATTATCTGCTCGATAGGAGATTTTTTTCACAAAGCTTTTCAATATTAGCAATCGATTCTCTTTTTGCTCTGAATTGATGCACTTTCAAGTGAAATACGAGCATCGATCATTTTCTCTTTGATTGAAATTAAACTTAATACATCACCATCTCATTCCATGTATGAAAGTAAATCGACATCTCGATCAAGCATAACATCAAGAAAACGAACATTCATAAGAGAAAAGACATCTACGCATGCGAGCAAAAGAATCAATTTCCTTGAGCCTAATTAGTACGGCATAAAACATCTTGTTACCGGTAAAACTAAAATAATTGTATTTGAGTTGTAGTCCTTAGTCGATTTAATATCTGACAAAATAAATCTAAACAATCCAAAATATGTTATTTGAACACCTATTGGAGTTCAAATTCAATCATATGTTAGGAAAAAAATCGCACAATTAAACTAAGTCGATGACAGACTAGAGCTCGAACACAGACACATCAGTTTTGGTAGTATAACGACTTATTATTTTTGTCCAATGCATTAAACTTTTAGGTTCATGATATCAAAAACATGTCGATAAATTTTTAATTTTGCATTGTATTAGTATTACTGAATCTATAAGCTGACTCAAAAAAATTTCAGGTTTTTTCTAATCTAGTTGACTCATTTGTTTATCTGCTTTGACCTTACGTTCTTCGATAGCAACAAAACTAGTGTATTCACTGACAGCAGAATGTTTCATGCTTAGATCGATGAGTCTCGTTTATATTGAACTTTGATCAATACATTTTCGCTCTCCTCCATATGCAATAATCCATTATAATAATCATCGATAATTGCTCGAGCGGTTAGACAGTGTAGAATGCGTTCTCTAGTCGTAGTCTTTGTCATTGTACTACTAAATACAATCGTAACGAATTCTTATCCATTGATAGTAGCCGTCAAAGTTACTTTGTGACAATTCTGTATAAATCGATAGGCACTAAGTCGCATTCCATTGAACATATATGGAGTCATTTTTGATGCTTGCATATTAAATTTTTGTTGTTCATCCAACTGACCATGCCAATTGATCGATATATTTGTAACACATGGTTGTCGAACATGTTCGAGAATCTTCAATACTTTTTTCTATCTCGATTGATCAATCGAATCGAATATTGTAACTAGATCACCAGTAGTGTAGTTTCATTTCTTTTCAGAGATTAGATTCATGGCCATGTAATTGTAAATAATCGAGCAAGAATCTTCTAGCGAAATTTAACATTTTACTTTATCTTCCAAATAGTAAAAAAATCTTCTAGTGAATAAGCAAGATCCGACAATTTAAATTTAGAATGCATGAGATCCTTAACACTTGAGTTAGCTTTTTTTGTAAATTTTTATTATTTGGAAGATAAAATAAAACAAAAACAATTGCTAGACAGCTATCACTCGATATTTACATTTACATGACCATGAACCTATTGTCTGAAAATGAATGAAACTACACTACTGTTATATGCTCTTTAACTTCCGACTTTCTTCGAACCAATGTTACCTGGTATCTCTTATTTATTAGTAAATACTGTATTTTAATGTTGTTTGTAATATTAAGGTATGTGGGTTATATCTATTCTTCCCTAGTTAAAATGCGTTGTACACAGTCAAAAATGTCCGACTTTACGCGTTTTAAAGCGTTGATCTCGAAAATGTGTTTTAATCGTTTGTCTCTTCTACCATTTTAACGATGTAAAAGCTGAAAAAAGTGCGATCGTTAAAACGCCAAAGTTCGGACATTTTTGACTATGTAAAATGCGTTACAAGATAAAACGCAAAACGGTCGTTATAACGCGTCAATTTAACTTTTCTGACTGCTTGGGTCATATATCTATTTTTCACATTCTAGATTTTTCTTTTCGACATTTTTCCTTTCTGTCTTTTTCCATCCATTCGTTTTAGTTAAGGTGAAATGAGAAGCGAAAATCAAATGTAAGTACAGAGCAAAGATACTTATGTACTATATAAATTTTAATGCTGTTTTGATGGAAGTGCCTTGTTGTTATTTTTAAGACTTATAAATTATATAATTCTTCTTTCTTTTTATCTCGCTTCGTTTTTCTTGATCATTGATCATCATATAATATCGATATATGCATATCTACTAAAGGTAACATATGAATTCTATCATTGAATAAGACGTATCATACAATAAAATATTTTAGAAACTATAAATTATTATTGTATGAATCAACTCGATTTTGATTATTTAATATATCCTTGCTAACGTCATTTACTGCATAATTTCATCCTTTTTGGAGTAATAATTTTTTAAATATTTATAACGAAACCTATATCGGACAATTGTTAGCTGTCCTAACATTTGAAGAAGTGCAGCAATTAGGTTTCCTCTATAATATATGAATATATATTGAAAAATTTGTCCACATAATAATTTCTTTTTTCGGCTTGACAAAATAGAACATTTTTATCAACAGATATCGTACAGTAAAAATATTTTATTAAAAAGAAAAAAAAAGAGAAAACGTTCAAAATTAAAACATTAATTATTTTGTTGATGTTTGTAATGGTGGTACGTCACTTTCTTCAATACCTATTAACGTTTGAACAGTATTATTATCACCGTGAAGTATAGCAACGTATAGTTGATCTGGTTGTGGTGCTTTTATATTGTTTGTTGGATTTAATGTATTATTAATATTCAATATTTGTTCATCGTCCAATTTTTACTCATAATGAAATTCATATATAGTTGCTATGGAACCTTTTAATGGTCGTAATTCGTTTTCAAATTTAAGTGTATAATGATTTACAGGTGGTGTTAAACATATCGATAAACTTGGAGTGATGCTTGTTAAACGACCAACAAAAGCTACTCTGTACTAGTCAATTTATTGACAACTTCCAGATAACCAGTTAAGATCACCATATTAAATATTGAAACACTTGACTTTCATGTTGTTTGTAAAAAAAAGAAGCAAATATAATGTTGCTTGTTTTGTTTGTTAGTCATCTGTTTATAGGATATTATCGTAATAATTACCTGAAGAGACAACCACAATTGCCCTTCGTAAACACAATAGTAAAAAATATTGTCTGATTGTTACTAAGAATAACGTCTCTTTTGTCAAAATCAGTTTTTGTTTTCAAATACATCAAAAAATATTAATTTTATTTGTATAGTTTTCAACACTATGCATATGACAAAATTCTTAATAATGAAAGGAATTTTGTTAATAATACATATCAACTGGTTGAAAAAATTTGTTTTCATGGAGAGTCGATAAAAAATACATCATTCGAAAGAGCTTGAAAAAACTGAGTATGGGTATATAATTGTCTCGGAGGGGTATGACCAAGTACCCAGCAAACATTTTTAAACAAAGATTCTCCAGCTGAATATGTTCATCGTCTTCGAAGACAGAACGAAAGAACGACAGAACGAGAAAGAAAAAAGTGATCGCATAGAAAGAGAACGATCAGTTTCAGCTGTTTTAACTGAAGAATCTTTGTTTAAAAATTTTGCTGGGTACTTGGTCATACCCCTCCGAGAAAATTATATACCTATACTCAGTTTTTCAAGTTTTTTCGAATGATGTATTTTTTATCGACTCTGCATGAAAAAAAAATTTTTCAACCAGTTTATATGTATCGTAAGTCGATTAATTGCTTGTTCTGTACTATGCATCTAGGAAAGAGCTGATCATCACGTCGTTGTGACGGTGCCGCAGAGCAAATCTGCGAGTATAACATATTTCTTTTTTTTCGTAAATTTCTTTAAACGCGTGCAAACGCTTATGCTGTAGTGCGCGCGTCTGAATGCGTTCGACTCCAAGACACGTTCGAATACATCAGATGTTTCATGATACTTTCTGATGCGTCTAGATCCGTTTGGTTTCCAAGCCACGTTCGGACGCATTTAGACCCGATAAATTTTCACATGGGAAGAATGTCCTTAACTTATAATGGTGACAAGTACATATAGAGAAAGAGAAAGAGAGAGAGANGCTTTATTTCTTCTACGAAATGGCCTAAATACGAGTGCAGATACGCACTTGGAAAGTCAAACAACTGATATTGTTGTATTTGAAGAAAATATAATTTATTTCTTGTGGTCATGAAATCATTAAACTGAATCAACTAAAGCTCTTCAATCTTCAGATTATATAGCTAACTTTGAAGTAACGAGGTGATTACAGCAAATCCACTCACATCCCTCAACTTTCAAATACATAGTTCACTTTATGTAACGAGGTGGTTACATTAAATCCACTCATATTCCTCAGCTTTCAAATACACAGCTGTATCGATATGCATTGAGATTCTATTACGCGAAGAGTAATACCCTAAATCCACTCATATTTCTCAAGTTATATGATGGATATATTTTTGGTACGGTAATGAAGTCATTACTTCTCGGTACAATATGTGATGGTAATGTCAATATACTTTCGTTGTTCATTCTTGAGGGTATCGTGACGGCTGGCTGTCGATACCCGTCGTATTGGTATTATAACATCTATGAATATTGCACCATTTCAGAAAATAATAAAGCAAATGTACTTCAGTTAGCCTAAAGACAAATAAGATAAATTATTCTTGTTGATTTTTTTTTTGTATTAATTATATCTCCTTTTGTTTTCTGTAAAGATTGATTAAGGATTGATGATCTTAAATGATTTATTGATTGCATTGAAAAATTTATTAATATTTAATTTAACATCGATCTATAAATAAAGAAAAGATAAATATATCCTCCGATCCATTTTCAATGTCAATATACAATGCCATGCACCACATGCAGCCATAATAGTTGTAGGCACTGTTTCTAATGGAAATCTAAAATAAAATGTGCAGTACACTCTGTTTTATACGAGCAAAATCTATATGTACACTTGATTTTCATAAGCAAAATATACCTTAGTGTACAAAGTCATGTTTCCATCTAATATTTAAAAACTTTAAAAAAATATTCATATCTTATTACTGCGTAAAAAGATAAATCAATATTAAATAAACCAATAGAGAATAAGAGAAACAGCAATTCGTATCCGATTCATTAAGGAAGATTGATCACATAAAAGTACAACATCAGAATATCAGATGAATTTGAGAAGCTACAATTTACTATTTTTCAAAACCCATCATAATCACAAATCAATCAAAACTATTATTTTCATCTTCATCCTCATGCACATCAGCACAATTTGAACACAACTAACGAGTGGCTCATAAAGAACTGACCTCATAGTATTTTTAATTTTTTTCTCCTGTTTTACGTAATCGGACTTATTTTTTTACGAAAAGATTCGTCATTGAATTATCTATAAGAATGAACTAATCGTTCTCTGTTCACATTATAGACAGAGAAGATTGTATGAGATGTTCTGAAAGTTCTATAAAATCCGAAAAATATAATGCTTTTTTCACAAAACTTTCACTTTTTCTGAAACAACTAAAGTAACATGAACTTGTGTCTTAGTAAGTTTTCTGTTAGAGTTCAGTGTACTCTCTCATTATGCATAGTAAAACTCTTTTCAATTAAATATTCCAACGTAAAAGTTCTCGTCTTAAAATTTAGTTGAAAAACTCTAACTTTCATAAAAATAAACAAATATATAATCAAACTTTTAGATTTAAGTTAAAATCACCATCCGTTTGTCTTCAAACTAAATCAAAAGAAAACTCTAAAGTTTAATTTTTAGTTGATTTACGGGATTCTCTCGGAAACTCGTGAAAAATTCGAACGAAAAAATAAAATTTCTTATAGTTAGACAACTATCAGAGGTTTCTTGTGCAACATAATTTCTTGCAAACTGTAGCTAGATAGAACAAAAAAAAATAGTTTTTCTTTGGTCACCTAATGGCTAATTAAGTTTTGCCTATTTCCTAAATTCCCGTGAAACGAAAGCAATAACTATGAAAAAGACTTCAAATTTTTCGGGTTTTATAGAGAATTTTCAGAATTTCTCTGACATTTTTCTATTCTTACACTGTGAAAAGAACACAATCAGTGTCTTCTAGTAGAAAATTCAACCACAAAATTTTTCATAAAAAAGTGAACTCGATTTCATGTAAAGTGGAGAAAAATTGAAAATACCAAGAAGATCAGTTCTTAATGAAGCATTCGTTAAATTGAATCTGTTAAAATTTTCAATTTTATTCTATAGCCATAACATAAGTACCCTTTAGCGAACTGACATAAATCTGGAAAGGAATATTGAAAACAAAGTCAGAAAAATGATGGCACTCAACGAATGATACAACAAATCAAAATAGATCACGATCTGTTCATGGTTTAAGCATAATTTTTCAACTAAGAATAGTTTTAAAATCGCTCCTGCAAAGTATACATTGTACACTCTGCTGTTTGTAACCAAGTGTATAGCAGCGTGTATTTTTACAGCTACAGACTGTCTGTACACTTCGTTTCTACAGTGTACACTTGCCATTAGAAACACTGCTCGCTGGATATATCCGCTTTATTAGTATAATTGTACAATAGTGACATCTATATGTAAAAAGTTTATTGAATATTTTTTACAATGTAATCATTTTTTCATTTGAACATGAAAAATTTTAAATAACGATTTAATTTAAATATCATTTAGTTAGTCAAAGAAATGAACAAATGAACGATCTGTAAAGAAAGAAAATGAATGATGAAGATGAGCGATCGATCCAGCTAAATTCAGACATACTCAATCATTGCAGGCTGTCGTAGTATCGCCCTTGTTCTGTTCTTTTTTTTTCTTTCACTTTAGACGAGAAATATCGAGGTTCACAAATTCCATCTCTGGAGACATTTTTATCTTCGTTAACGAAACGCTTTCGTTCTTTAAAATTTTGCCTCTCTAATCACTAGTTTCTTGAAAATTATTGTTTATTTTCCAAAATTAATCATAATATCCACTATGCAGATCTAATTTCCTAGTCTTTCAAGTAAATATAACAGCAAATAAAAGACACGTTATTAATATTTTAATGAATCAGATATGTATATTTTTTACGATTGAATGATCACCTAGATTCATGGATAAAAAACAATTGTAGAATAATTATCCAGTCCAATAGATATATTACTTTTGCGTGTTACCATTAACTTGTCTGTTAATGTCAATGCAACTGAGACACACGAGAATACTAAAACGGAAATTTCCCTGATCAACTTAATCAGTTGATTTTTATTCGTCATCGTCTTCGTTTTTGTTTCGTATTTTATAGATAGAAATTTATAAATGAATACGAATGGATGATTCAACTAGTTTAAGTAGTTTAAATTCAGCTGATTTTATTCTCATTAATAAAGAACAACCTCAACTGAAAGTTGCTGCTGGTAAGTGTCATTTTTTTCTTTTTCTTTCTTTTCCTTCTAACTTTTATTCCAGCATAAATATAGAAAAAAAATTTTTTTTCTAGTAAGTAAAAAACGCTCTTTCTTCCCTCTGTTTTATTTAATATGATTCTAATATATGTAAAAATTCATTTTTTTTTTCGTCGATTTCTGCTTTATTTTTATTGGTTTCGTTTAATACACTAAGATTATTTCTTTTTCTTAATTTAGGTGGTGAAATTATTGATTTAGAAAAAAATATGGCGGAAATATTAAATGAAGTAAAATTGTTTTCATTATGTTTAATTATATTTTATTAATATTCATTTATTCTTAGACTTCTGACAGCAATGTTCCTATATCTGAATCAAATCCCGATGACAATGTTTCTCAAACATCAACTGAACAAAGTAAAACCTTCGGTTTTTTCTGTCATTAATTTTTTGTGTTCATATGTTTTACAATAGAAGAATCTCGACCTGATCTGACTACTAGTGTACTTTTTCATGGTGTAACCTATTTAGGATCTGCTAGTGTAAATGCACCTCGATCTGAAGAAGAACTTCATAGGTAAAAACTATTTATAAATAAAACCTATATTATTTTTTCTTTTAAGAAATATGGCTATTTTAAATGAACAAAGTAAAGTTGCTCTGGAAGTTACTCTATGTGTTCCAGACAATGCTAATGGTATAGTTCGGTGAGTTAACTATGTAGACCATAAGAGATAAAGTTCAGTATATTCTTGTCATTATTAATTTGAATTAGAGATCGAAAATGAAAAAAAAGAGCAACAATAATAAAGAGACTACGAAGACAGTCAATTTGAATATGTTTTAACTTAGCATTTGCATCACGAGTGTTTTTATGGAAATGGTTGTTAGTTATGATTAGATATGTGACAGTTCTCGAGCGCGATGGTTTGCAAGAGCCGAGTCAAATTACAGATGATCGGTGCTTTTGTTAAATGAGCAGGATCTAGTAAAAAGCTATTTTAACGTCAACCAGTCTAATGGCATTCGTTTTTGTTCTTTTGAAAAATGAGGTCATTTATTCTACGGATAGTGTTTTTTATAGCTCTATTATATCTTGTGTATGTAGTTCATTTTACATAATTTGAAATAAAATAAAGACAAACTTCTATAGCAGAATAAAATAAGGCTTCCAGTAATTTTAACTTCTACGAAAATAACTACACAACTGAAACTATTTCAATTAGCCAATATGGATCTGTTGTATTTATACTTATGATTGGCTTCTCTTCAGTGAACTGTTTCTCCTAGAAAACATTCGAAATTTGTCTTAAGATTATATTCGTACGTTTTTTCATATAGCAACAATTTTATTCGATCTAATAATAACGGTTAAAATGAGATTAGAAATTTTACTGAGAGTGAGACAAGTTTAATATATGTTGTGTCCTGAAACCGGATCGGTTACCCAGCACTCGACCCAGTCTGGAGCATGGGTTCGGGCACAAACGCGCCGGGTTGAATCAAGGTTTGAGATAATAACCGGCAATATATGAGATCTTGACGTTACAAAATACATTTACTTTCTCAAACTGCTATATATAAACGCATAGGAATGAAAACTAGTCCGATTATGACCGAATCATTTATTGTACTTGAGAATAGATCACAAAATTGGAAAGCAATATTGTTTTACTAAGAGAATTTTTTAATGAAAATTCATCTGTAAATGATGAGGAACCATATGATGAACTAATTGAATACATGAAGAGAAAAATGAGCCATCACAAAGGCGAACATGTATTATTTATGAGGGAAAAAGCGTTCATTCAAGTATCCACAATTATGACGTTTGATACGAACACCAAATTCCATTCCAGTGTCATCAGCAACAAGCAAACATATACTTAATGAAGTTGATCAGGTTTCAGAAGCAGAAAGATATCAAGTGAATCCTTGAATCAATTATTTTTTTTGTGGAATCTGGGATCAACGCTGTTTTCGTTGATATTCATGAAAGATACTACGCACTAATTTTTTTCTTATAAACTAACAGTTTAAAACTAGTCCTTTGATTGTGAAAATGTGTGCCGAATGTCGATTAGCTGCGATCGAGTGTAATAAAAAAGTGTCGATCTGAGTCTGGGTATAAAAAATCGTATGCAGGCAGGACACCAAATTTATTTATTATTTTGTTTTAATTAAAGTATGTGTATGAGATATCATCATTTGAAAATATAAAATTAAATTGGTTATTTGATCATAAAAATATGTCGGAACATGTCTCTTCGGATTTGATATTGAAAAAATTATCTTAATAAACGTTCGCTTATCATCAAAATATATTTTAAATTCTCTTTTTTTGTTCGATGGATTGATTAAATTTTTAATATTTGATTGACATAGTAAATTCGTTAGTTCTTTCTTAAATTAATATGTAATACTTCTAGACTTCTTGATCCTCAAAGTGAAGTCGAAATAATGTCATATCGTGTGTCGCAAATACTCTTTTGTGCTCGTGGTCCATCAAATAGTCCACTATCATGTTGTTGGGCATTTACTGCGTCACGTCCATCAACATTAGCAAATGAACAAAATGGAAAAAATCCAAATGAAATTCTTTATCAATGTCAAATTTTTCGATGTGAAAATCAGGATGCAGTAAACCTTTTTTTTCTTCTTTTCTTACAGAAAAAAAAGCAATCCTTATTTTCAAATAGATTTATCGAATTTTATTGAGTTTTGCAAACGCGTTTCGTCGAACATCTATGCCAACAAATAATCCATCGTCAATCTCACGTCGTACAACATCATTAATTGGTCAAGCAATTCAAGCAACTGTAGCACAATTACAACCACAAGCATTAAATTCCAATCAATCATCAAATAGTCAACAAACATTTGATGGATCAATTAAATTTCGTTGTTATTTTGATATTAAAGAAGAAAATATTGATAGTAAAGGAAATGTTATTTTAACATCTGTACCAAGGTAACATTTTAATTATAAAGAAAATTTAAGTCTTTTTTCTTTTGTTTTAATAGACCAGAAAAAAATGTATTTAATCTACGAAAAAATGTTCGTAAAAATGTTAGTGTTACTCTTCAACAAATTCGTGGTTCTCCATTGAACATTGAAAGGTTAACATTTTTTTTAAAATTTGTTTTTGTTTCTATAATGTTTTCTTAATAGATGTTTTGGTTTACTTCTTGCTCAAGGACGAAATGTTCGTGCAAGTGATATGCAATTACTTGATTTGGTTTGTTTTTTTTTTTTTTATTTGTTAGGCAATAAATTTTTCTTTTTTTTTTTTCTATAAAATAGGAAACCATGGGAAAATCAGAAGATAATCGATATTATACTGTTAGAGGATATTGGAATCCATTGGCACGTTCTTTTAAACATTTGACATATCTCAATGAAGAAACACCCAAAGGTATAGAAAAATTGAGCTTGAATTAATATTAATTTTATTTTCTTGTTATATTATAAGGTGCTCGTATATTTCTGACGGTTGCATTAGATATTGTGATAAGCGGTATTTCTGAACCGGTTCGATTTTCAATTGAAGCTAAAGCTCGTATTAAGGAATTAAATAAATCAAATGATATAACTTCTCAAGATATAAGTGATACAATTTGGTCATCATTTAAAAAAGTAACACCATTTACTGAAGAATTTGATATGATTATCAAACAGGTAAATACAAGACACACCTTTTCTTTTGTTTAACAAAAAAAGTCAAGAAAACAAAAACAAAGAAAATCTTTCGTCTTTTAAAGGTGGTATCGAAAAATTCTCATCAAGATGAAACATATGAAGTACTACAATTAGAAAGCAAATCTGAAGCTGAAAGACGAGCAAAATTTGGTCGATTAATATCAAGTAAATTTCATTTCTATTTAAATAAATAAATATATAAAAATAATTTTTGATATAAAAAAAGGAGTACCATCAAATAGTACA
Source organism: Rotaria sp. Silwood2 (assembly GCA_905329745.1). NCBI lineage: Eukaryota > Metazoa > Rotifera > Eurotatoria > Philodinida > Philodinidae > Rotaria > Rotaria sp. Silwood2. The sequence continues at coordinate 2,519,631 of CAJNSZ010000007.1, read as the reverse complement.
GGTGATGATGACGATGATAGTGATGAAGCCATAGTTAGTGGTTTTGGACATGTAAGTAAAGATTGTGATGACGAAGTTCTTAGTAGTTGGTGTGAAATATTAATCAAATGGAGAAAAAATTATTTTGAACGTCCAAAAGGTTTACAAACACTTGTACGAAAAGGTATTCCAGAAGCATTACGTGGTGAAGTATGGTCATTATTAGCTGGTAGTGTTAAAGATGAAAATGAAATGATTAATACTTATCGTTTATTATTAACAAAAGAATCAGCAAGTGAAAGAATTATTATTAATGATCTTAATCGAACATTTCCAGCTCATGAATATTTTAAAGAACAAGGAGGAATTGGTCAAGAAGCTTTATATAAATTAAGTCGAGTATGTAAAAAACAAAAATAAATAGAAGCTCGACCTGAAGCAATAATACCTTTCCTACTTTTAAAATTTTTTTGGCGAGTTTTTTCCGAGTTTGACGAAATTAAAACTATATCTTCCATCGATCTGTGAAGCTTTAGACTACAAGATTCTCTTATTCTGGGTGGACTATTTTTTCTTGAATTTCTGAATATTTGCGGTATATCTTTCTCTGATTTTGTGAAGATTTTATGTAGTGGGACTATTTCACCAACGCAATAGTGATCTAAATTACTGAACAAGCTTGATTACCTTCCCTGCGATAAGTCAAGATGTTTGAAAATACTGTGATCAAGGCGCAAATGATCCTATGACTTATACGATAGCTAGAGCTTTCAAAAATAACTAAAGTCTCTACCACCTTTAGAGTCAGTGTCGATCTGTCCATTTTTGGAAAATTCACGAGAAAAAACACTCGAAGTGATACCCTGAATTTGTGATGAGATCCCAGTTATTACGTAGGATCTGTTAAGACTGGAAGAAACCTAGAAGGATTTTTCCCCATACATTGCACTTTTGAAGCTATAGCCGTTACACCAGATATTTTACTTTCGATATTTATTAAAAAAACTGGACAAACGAAATGTAGTGTAACGGCAATAACTTCAAAAGAGCAGTCCGTAGGAAAGAATTCTTCGAGTTTCAATAGATCTTACGTAATGACTACAGTTTCATCTTAAAGACGAAGTAGTACCTCGGGTGGTTTCCCGATCAGCACGAACTCGAGTGTCTAATAAAATCCAACAGTCATCGCTTTGTTTAACAAGTGTTGCGAGTGTAGCCGCCTTCGGTAGCAAAAAAGACTGAAAACCTTTTCTTAACTGAATGTGAACAAGTTTCCGCTAGAAAATGAGCTGCAAGACAAGATAGAACATTTGAGAAGTTTGGATTAATGTTTGCTATGCAATAAATGGTTTAAGCTCTATGTAAACTTATGAAATTGTTTCAAACTTTGACCTTTATGTAAAAGTCAATTGAAACGACAACATTTTGTGCGTTGTTAACTGCAAAGAGAAATTTATATTACATTTATTGAGTTTCGATTGACTCAAAACTCTATTGCGTTATGCCACATATTTCTCCCATTTTTGGAAATACCCTCTTCTTCTGCACTTATCTGTTCGTGTCGCCTCTGAAATTGAATTTTAATTTAATAATTTTGTTAACAGGCTTATTCAGTACGCGATGAAGAAGTTGGCTATTGTCAAGGTTTATCATTTGTTATCGCAACTTTGCTTATTCATGTAAGTAAAACAAGAATTGATCTGTTTTTTTTTTAAATCTAATATTAAAAACCTATTTTTGTTTCCTTTCTAGATGCCTGAAGAACAAGCATTTATGCTATTATGTAAATTAATGGAAGATGAACGTTATTTATTACGTGAAATGTATAAAGCAAATTTTGAAAATCTTCAAATGAAATTTTATCAATTAAATTGTTTAATAGAAGAGAACTTACCGGATATTTATGCTCATTTTTATGATCTTAAAGTAGAATGCCATATGTTTGCTTCACAATGGTTTTTAACATTATTTACTGCAAAATTTCCACTTTATTTAGTCTTTCGTATTATGGATATTTTTTTATATGAAGTTGGTTGCATTAATTACACAGAAAAACACAACACGAGTTTTTGTTTTCATTTTCTAGGGTTTTAATGCAATTTTCGCCGTTGCTTTAGCTTTATTAAAGGTATTTATGAATTGGGACTATAGTTTAAGAACATTAATAAGCTATGAATGAATATAGAAGTTAGAAAAATTCGTAATCAATTTGTTCTATCATTCATCAGAAAATTATATCTAATATTTCGGTGAAAAGTATTTACTTATTTGATGGTTATTTATTTTGTTTGCTAGAGAGGAAAAATATCCAAAAAGATTTTTTATGGTAATATGATATAGCTTTAAGTTAATAGAAATTTTTGATTAATAAAGCTATCTTATTAAGTCCACTTGAAATGATTTACAAAATTATGAAACTACAATTCTTCTGCATTAATAAGAAAGGAACACAAAAGGAAATACGTACTTCTGTATTGATCCTTACTTTGGAAGCATAGAAATATACGTTGCCTTTGCTAGAGAAACATCGATTTTGACTCAATATTCTGCTCAAGCGTAGATTTTAGTGAGATTAATATATAATCTAAAAAGGATCATAAATATTAAGTTACATATTTCATAAATTTCTTTCATAAGTGTACGAATGTTTCGTACGTGAGTTTTATTGAACATAAAAAATCTCTTCAAAATAATTTAAAAAAGTGCACAACTGAAAATTGTTGTAAGTTATTTATTATATTTTTACTTCTCATACATCTACACCGAATGAACACACTCGTAAATCATTGTAATTTACATAGCTCCATATTACGATCGTATTTCTTCGTGTCACATACAGAGAAATACAAACGTTTAAGAGCGTAAACGAGGTCGTTTACTGACTTCATATACAATACGAATAAATGCAATCATACACGGGATGTATTCGAATTTTGTATATATCGTCCTTGATATTTATTTAAGAAATGTTCCTTCAATAAAAATTAATCTTAAGTGATAGTGAACAATTTATTATCATTCAAAGAAATAGAATTTGTATCTTATTATTAATTAGATCAAACAGATTCTAATATATCTAAGACAAATGATCGCGAGGATGATTGTATACTCATCGGAATGCAATCACCATATATCAAATAGTTCTTCCTAATTTTAATCGCTACATCTTTACTGTTTATGAAATTCATATAGTTCTCTCAAAAGTTATGTTTATATACTAGCAAATCAATTGATATGACACATGAGAGATTCCAACCAGAGATTCATGAAACAGCTGGAAAACCGTTTAGTCACCGCCTTGCCAAAGATCTAGTTATGTATAAGTAAATTGTGAATATTTGTTGCACGTCATCCCATGAGTACTTGGCGAAGCATGACTACCATCATAAACAATTGAACAAATATTTTACGCTACATCGGCATAGGTGAGTCTCAGGCAAGATCTGTATGCACTGCCAATTACAGCAATAAAAATAGTAGACTTAACCGAACACACACATATATATATAAGTATGTATGCACTTTCGTCTTTAGCCACAATGCTAACAATTAAAAAATAGCTACAAGAAAATTGATAGATATTGTTAGAGAATTGACATCTATTCAGCAAAAAACTGTTTCGTAAAGAGACGGGGCGAATCGTCAAATCTCGCATCGTCTCGTACTCGCCTTGATCTGTGACGAGGTGGTGTAACTTGACGGTTTGCGAATCTATTAATTCAAATGATGATGATCACAATAATGAAGATGAAATTATTTATCGAATTGAAGATTTTATTGATAATGAAGAAAGAAAAAACATAAATGGAAAATGTTTTCAGTCATTTTTAAAATGAAAGTTAAAATTTGTTTTTCTTGTTTGTTTTAGTGTAATCAAAAAGATTTATTATCACTTGATTTTGAAGGTGTTATGAGATACTTTCGTGTAAATTTACCAAAAAAATATCTTTGTGAAGATCATGCTGATGAACTTATTCAAACTGCTTCTTCAATGAAGGTATTTCGACAAAAACAAAATATAGAAAAATTTTATTTAATCATATTTTTCATTGTTAGATACATGCAAAAAAATTAAAACGATATGAAAAAGAATATTTATTTCATCGTGCTGAAGAAGAACAAAAAGAAACGCCATTGCAACGTCTTGAGGTTGACAAAAATTCTTTCTTTTATTTTGTTTTTTAGATTGATTTTTATATTATTTTTTTTTAAGGCTGATAACAAACGTTTAACTGAAGCATGTATGCGTTCCGAATTCGAAAATGAAATTCTTGCACTTGAATTAGTTAATGATCGTATTAGACTTAAAGGAAATCTTCATGAAGTTTGTTGATTTTAACATTAACAAAAACAAAAACAAAACATTTTCTTTTTCTTCTTAATATAAATATTTTAGGCAGAAGATCAAATTGAAAATTTAACTCGAGAGTTAGAAGGAACTAAAACTACTGTGAGACAAAATGAAGAACTTGCAATTAGATTGAATGAAGAATTAGAACATGTAAATAAAATTTTTAATATATTCTTTGAATTAAAATATTCTCGTTTCTTTTATTTAGATTCGAGAAGCTTTTAGAGATACATGTGATGAACTTCAACAAACACAAAAAATGCTTCATGATAGTAAACGAGTAAATAATAAATGATGTGAACATTTATAAATAAAATACTCACTCACTATAAAGTCCATTAAAGGAAATATCTACATTAAGTCAGAATCAGAATGTCATTTTCTTTCCAAATATTAATTCACAATTCAAAACGAAAGAATTAGTTAAAATGCAATCAAAGAAAATGCAAACATTTCTTTAGAGAATGATAGAAAGATTAATGAACATCTTGCAAGCGATTTGTTAAGAATCGATATGCTTCAAACCCTAATTCAGATTTTGTATCCAACGACTGACGAGAAAACGTTTTCAACTGATCAATCACTTTTGCAATAAAAGCTAGTAGATTGTAGATTATCGATTATGCTGATTCCAAATATACTCCATAAGAAATCTCCCACGTCTTTATATGCTGGCTTTCCGGATTAAGAAACTTTTCACCAAAAACATGTTTTGATCTGTACAGATTAAAGAGTATATTGAATTGCCTATAAAACACTAAATTTTTCCCTTTCAAATGGTCTTTTTGCAAAGTGTATAGCCATTTTAATTCTTACAGCAAATACATATCAACGTTTCATTGTAAAAATCTTCAAGATGATATTATTTTACTTCAAATTCATATTTAGAAAAGAGTATCATCTTATAAATAACTTTATAGGCTCTATAATATGAATAGATCACAAATGATTTTGGCAAAATATTTTTTAGTCTGAAAAACTAGTATACAAAGACTTAACATAATTTCTTATGATTATATTCAGAATCAGCATGGTTGATAACCTACGATCTACTAACTTTCGATAATAAACCGATTAGTTAGTTGAAAACAATTTCTCGTGATTGTAAATTCGAGTTCGAAAACTATTCAACTTGTTCGAATTAGTGATCAGCAGAATCAATCGTTTTTTGTTCTGATTTCGCGCTTAGTGATACATGTACTAGTAAAAAATGTGATATTATTTTCTAGAAGTGTTAGTTAACTAAAGATCTCTTGCACGACCGCTAATGTACTGCATCTGGGAGATTGATTACTGTTTTAAATTCACTACTACTTTTTCTAGTTTACAAGTTTATGTGTTCAACAATTGTTTTATATACCAAAAAAAAAAAAGATTAATTTTACTATCAAAATTGTAATAGAAAATATTGCAATGATCTTTAGTCAATTATTTTCGTATTAATTTTTAGAAAATATGAGTAGTGAGAATATGATACTGATGACAAGTCTTACTTTGCACATATCTAGTTCGAACAGTATTCAATATTTAGATAATTATCGAAGTGTTTCACTAAATAAATGAGTCATGATGAATACATTCAATAGTTTTGATTTGAATTTCATTTTAGATATTTTTGAACATCGTTCAAAGTTTTCTTTTATATGTGTGACACTTCTGCTTTTCGTATTTCTATAGGCAAACTGAAATCATTTTATTCATTAACTTAAAAATGACTCAATTTGAGATTAAATTTGAACTTGCACGTTAAGGAAATCCATCGAACTCAATCATGGGATTTTGACGCATGTCTAGTTATAAAATAATCATTTTATAATGAGATATCATACTGTTTTCCTGATTCCTACGGAGAATTACATTTACATAATGTGCTCGGTCGTCTTTGAATAATTGAAAACTTATAATTTTTGCGTTCTTTACTAGAAAATTGTCTCTGTTTTATTTATTGTCACACGCATCGATAATATAAACTAAAGAAAAACACGTTGTTTTTCCCGATCTAAAGTTTATTTTTGGTTCTAACTCAATAGAAGATGCTTATTTAAGTAATTGAAAAGAAAACGAGTGAACATTTTGTTTAGAAACTTTTCTATTATTCGTTTTATTCATCGAATAAAAATTTTAGATTTGTTCACAATTAAATCATCAAATAGATGAACATAAAGAAAAATATATTCAAAAAATGGAATTTATCCACGTAAAAAAAAACAAAATTTTCATTTTCAATAAATATTGTTTTTTTTTTTCTTACACCGATTTAGAATCATTGTTGTGAATCATGTCGATTATTAATTTATTCTTCTTCATCAAGTAATGCATCAACACCTGAACAAGAAACAATAAATAATAATAATAATAATGATGATGATGATTTATCATCAATTATTCCATCCGCTATTGTTGATCGTTTACATCGTGTTGAAATTGAATTAGCAGAAAAAAAATTAGCATTAACAGAAGCTTTATGTGAAAATCAAGAATTAATGCGTCAACTTCGACGATCAACATCAACAATAAATGATTCCGATTCTATATCTCTATCAAGTAATCATTCAACTAATCAAAATTCATCTGTTAGTTGGCTATCAAAAACTGTTAATACAATTAAAGAAGCAGCTAATGCAGCAAATAGAACAAAAATTAATTAAAAGAAATTCCTTTTTTTTTTTCGTTCCGTATATGTATTAATTAATTGTCTATACAATATAATATATTTCGTTTTCTTCTTATTTTTAAGATAATGCTAACTTATCCATTTGATTTTCATTTTACATCAGCTATTGTTTGTCGAGTTGCAGCAAGTTTAAAAGATGCAGCTTTATGTCAACGAGATATAAGAGAAGTTATTAATATTGAAAAAGCTAGAAGACAACATCAAGAATATATTGCTACTTTAAGGTTAAAATTTTCTTTTCGATATTTTTATTTTAATAAAAATATTTCTTTATATAGAAAACTTGGTTTAGATGTTATTGAATTACAAGCTGATGAATCATTACCTGAAGGAGTATTTGTTGAAGATACAGCAGTAGTTTGTGATGGTATTGCACTTATTTGTCGACCTGGTATACATGGAAGATTGAAAGAAGTAATCAAAATTAATAGACTTCGTATATTTACTAATAAAATCATTATTTTAGGTTGATATAATTCGAACAATACTTAGACGAGAGGGTCTTAGTATAATGGATATCAAAGATCCATTGGCGACTATTGATGGAGGAGATGTACTTTTTACAGGTAATGTTTTTCTTTCTACATTATAATAAATTTATTTTCAATCTAGGTCGGGAATTTTTTGTTGGTTTATCAAGGACTACAAATATGGCAGGTGCTAAAGCAGTAGCATCCGCATTTCCTGAGTATCCAGTAACCTTAATTAGAGTATAAAGTTTTTTTTCTTTCTTTTCTTTATATATATTTATATTTGATATAAAATATTTAGATAAAGAAAGGTTCACATTTGAAAAATTTTGTTTCAATGGTCGCTATGGATACCATGGCAATTGGTAAATCTGATATAGCGAAAGATCTTCTTCGTGTAAGAAGATTTATTCTTCTAAACAATTTAAAATTTGTATTTTTTTTTTATCTTTAGCAAATGGAAGAAAATAGTGAATATAAATCATATAAAATAATAACACTTCGCGATGATCCAGCTGCAAATTGTTTATGGATTAATGGAACTGTTTTACATTTGCCTTTGGATCATCGATATGGAGATAGTATACGAGTAAGTATCATTCAATTTGTTTTTAAGAATTATTTAAAAGCATTAATATATTAGATTTTAACTAGTCGACTTGGTCCAACAGTATCTCATGGTGAATTGCTGAATAGTGAATTTGCCAAAATTGATTGTGTTCTTTCAAGTCGATGTCTTCTTTTTAATCGACCATAAGATATTAACAATATTAATAGATAATTTCAATTAATTAAAATCATTTTACAAGTCAATTTTATTCTAGTCATTTTTATTTGTCAGTTACATTCCAATGATTATTGTTTTTGTTTTCTCGATAATTAGCCTTAAAAATACTTTAATAAATAAATAAATATTTTTCTCAATACTTCAATGATCTTATTACAGCGGTATATGAGACTATTAAACTATAGTTATGAATAAATGGCTTTTCTAATATTTTATTATGTTGATAAAAGAGAATTTCAATAAAAATATTAATCATTAAATTATAAATATTGACAATTGTATGTCATAGTCAATAAGAAAATTCATCGTTAGAATATAATGAATAACTAAATAATGCTTTTTACTAGTGCTAGAAGACAATATCTAAACGACATGTTGAGATGACAAGAATTCAATAATTTGAATAGTGATAGAAGTATCTGGAAATTGTTTTGTAACTCGAAAGTTTCCTCGTCCAGAGTCTAATTCAAAACCTGTTCAACTGTTATTAATAAATGTTCAACTCAAACCATGATTAAATACTGAATTTTTATTGTTTTTCTTTCTAGGACAGCGTAGGTGGTTCATGTTGTAAATTGCTATTGCTTGCACAAAGGAGGGGGACCGTTAAGAAGCACAAACGGTCCCCTGTCTGAATTCGACTTTGTCTTTCCAATTTTATCATTTTAGGTGCCAGAAGTCTGTTTCTATTGAAATTAGACAATTTGATGCGTTGCGCATTGTACGCGAGTCGNCAATAGCTCGCTCATTGGTGACTTTTTTGTTTTTCAACATTTATGTAATTTTTTGTTAAGAAAAGGGATTGATTGTCAAGACCATTACTCATTTATTAATTTCTCTTCTTCGAAGCAATTAATGGACAGTAAATCCTCAACCAAAAAATACACTAATTGAAATATTCTATTTTTTCAATCAATGGACAGTAAATCCGTGGACAGTAAATCCGCGGACAGTAAATCGTGTACGCGCACTTTTGCACGTTCTTCTAATATGTTACGATATTCTTTCTCCGGTTACATTATACGTATTCCCTATTTGCCATCTCTATTTTCTTTCCACTCAATCAAATGCATTTTCCCACCTTAATATGCAATATTTGTGTTTCTATGATATCGTTCATTGTTTCTCTCTTAGCTATTTTTCTTAGCACTCTTCGATATTACTTTATCCTAGACATTATTCATAAATCAGTAGATATTTCCAATATAAACAAAATAAATGATATGTGGATGTCCGATATTATTCACGTTGACCATTGCACAGTACAAGAAAAAAATATTTCAACTTCAAAAACTTCACATTAGTTAGCCATTTTGAATTTTACTTCTTATTTCATAGCCTTTCACGCATATGCTCTTTGTTCAAATACTTAACAGAATAAGTAGAAAACTCATACACTTCCAATGAAGAGCATAATGAACCAAGTACCTAAGATTGGAAGCGTTACTCTCACTTCCATGTTGCTATGCATTCATCGCAAAACATATAACAGTTCTGCCTATACAGACTCGCCTTGTTGCAGTTCTTCTGTTCAGAAACACCAACCATTAAATTTCATCAGGAAAGTTAGCCGTTTGACTAACTGTCGGAACCAGTAATTAGGGTTCAACCCTCCAATTTTGCCCTATGACTCTCACTGAAAATGGTACCGTCGGATAGAGAATTAAATTCTGCGTCTAACACACTCAATTAGAAAGTTAACACAAGTCGTAGAGCGAATCCGGACAAGAAATACAGGATATTTGTTGTTGTTTCACAGGGAAAAAGACAGTATTTCGAAGAAAAGTGGTGGTTTTTGCCGGATGCCCCCCCCCCCCCCTTGAAACTGGTATCATTCGATAGAGCATAAAATTCTGCACCTAACACAAGTGCTTAGAGAGTTAACACGGGTAATAAGGCGAATCGGGACAGAAAAGACGCGAATCTGGTGCTAACTTTACTTACATTCAAAAACTAAATCATGATAGTTTTCCAATAAGCTTATATAGAAAAAGGATAGAGATCTTTAATTTTTTGCTATGACTTTCTTTCTTCGCTAAACTACCAAGAACGTGTCTCTCTCTCTCTCTTTTACTGTAGTTTTGGTGGTGTCACAGTATTTTCGTACTATACATGACCCGGTATTCATATATCGAGTGTGTTTTGCATTATGTTGATATACTTTGATCAGATTTACATAATGTGACATGTAATTGAGCCAGAGTATTTTCTCAATAACCATACTATGGAACTAATATTCATAATTGTCATTCTATTGATGTTTATTCTTTTTATGTTTTAATTCTCTCTCCGTTGCTCATTAACCATTTCGTCTGTTATTCTCTTTTTTGTTGTTTCTTGGGCATTCATCTTTTTGAGCTATAACCTCATTTTAATTGAAAATATCAGCAATATTGTGCCACTACAAGATCGAATAAGAAAAAAAAAATAATTTTGCTTTTCTTTTATTATCCGTCTTTGAAAATTCTTAGTATGCAACGGAACAAAACAAAAGAGCATTCTCGAGTTCTTTGTTCGTCCTCCTTTCTCACTTTATTTTTTGCATAATACAGCTTGTCTCTTCAATAAAGAACCCTTATTCATTCGTATCGTTCATATTTATTTAACATGCATATCTCGCTTAGTATTTCGTTCTGTTGTCGCTATTTTGACTTGCGATTTTTTCTATCTTATATAATTGTATTAGCTTTCCTTGTTTTAAAATAATGTCTCAAAATAGGAATTCAACAACTTCATCGGATTGAGATGTTTTATAATTTGAATACCGATTATGATTCGAATGAAAGTGATGCAAATGACTTGTCTGTTTATTACTTTAGAGCAATGAGTAATTGCTTTCAAGACTCAGAGTAAAAAATTCTCAAAGAAAACTTGAGTACGAATGACAAGATGATCATAATCAGCATCATGATTTTCGACTCTGAGAAAAATATTGATTTCATTATAAGAAATTAATAATAAAACTATTTGCTTGCCAGTTAGAGGAGAGGGAGTGCTGGACTTTAATTCGTTTCATGATAAAACAGTGAATGCACATCAATTTTACAAACAAGAAGACACTATGCACGACATAAGTATTGACAAAGATTCCAATAGAGTGATGATTGCATGATTACTTTATCACTTGAATACCACCGTAAGTTCCTGAAAGAAATACGAAGCTTGTTAGTGTCAGGCGAAACTATCGAAATTCTTTATCCTAAGAAGTTATGTTAGCTTCATATGAAAAATGCGAAAACCTTTGCGCTTTTTTCCGAACCTAGAAGTGATTAAGTATGAAAGATACTAAATCAGTCGATTTTCTCTGAATCAAAAAAGAGACTTGGAATGAAAATTGGGAAACGAGTTTCATTTTTCGAAGCCTATAAGAGTTCCGTAGTCAAAGACGACACATTGACGGTGCAGTAATAAATCCGCACTTATTTAGAGTGTCGCAGTATATGGTCTGATGTATCTCAGTAAAAAATGCATGCTAACATACAAAATACTTTCAATAAATTTTGTAATAGTTTCATGTATTTGAGTTTTTCATGGTTGAAATCAATACTTCTCAGATCAGTGAGCATGTACCGTTATCTGTATGAACTTCATTTATGAAATCGATAATTTTGAAGATTGTAAAACAATGACTAAGATTCATCTAAAAACAATTTTTAATAGACAAATTCAAAAAAGCAATGATTTTTCTGAGAACTATTTATTCAATTAGAATACTGCATATGTCTATTTTTTTTTAATTCAGTTTTATGATAACCATATAAGTTCGTCAATGAAAGATAATAGATATAAAAAACAAAAAGAAATGGGTAACTATTTTCATAATGCATCGATTTGATTGTTGAAGGAAGAGAACATAGTAAAAGATATAAAAATACAAAAAAGGGGACAATAAAAATCAAAGATAATTGTAATCGGTATCGGTCATAAAGTTGTCTTTAGAGAAAGCGAAAAAACTATGCATGTTAAAGGGTATTATTCGTCGAATGAATAGTTTATAGAAATATTCGAGCTTTTATTGAAAGTAAAACTACCAACATTCCTCGTCGACCAATACAAGAAGTTAGTAATGAAACTTTAGAAACTGAATTAAAATATGAGTAAAGTATTGTAATAGAAATAAACCAAGACATACTACTCTTTTCTCTTTAAAAACAATCTCTTTTAATGAATTGAAAATATGATAAATGTAATGCTCCAACTATGAATCACTAGAAATTCTATAAAGAATTTTAAAGAACACTGCAACTAATCGTTGCATGAACATTATTTAACAGAATTCAGACTTCGATATTATATTCAGTATGTCATTACCAAGTTACTCGAGATTTTTTTTTTAAATCCAGATAAACTTCTATTATTCATTTGCGCACGTCATGTTTGTTATATAAATGTTTCTTTCTTTCCTACTAATCCAGTACATTCTGCTATAGGATAGCTATAAAATTCATCTTGAGTATAGTTTTATTTAAGAGATTTATTTTTGAGTCGGATATCACGCAATATTTGTCTACATGATGACAAATTTTCATTTCATAAAAAAGACGTTTTTACTGAAAATACGAATCCAAGTATTCATTTAACTTGTTTGTGAAATAACTCATTTTTTCTCCGAAAAAAATGCATTGAAAGAAAAGACAATACGTTTAAACGAAAAACAGCATTTTTCATCAAAAATTTGGTGTTAAAATGTTGATTTGCACAAGTTTTGTTTTTCATAGGTAACAATATTGTAAGCAGAACGGTAGACTATCTCGATTTAGATATTTAGAGAGATGTGTTTTTTTTTTCTTCATTTTTATTTAAAAATAATTCTTATTCAATAATACAGAAAAAAAAATAATTTATTTACTAAATATCCTCTTACAAGACAAATACTGTCGATAGATTTGCGGCATCTGTTGATGATTGGTTAAAAATAAAATGATGTCGAAGCATAGCATTTCCTAGGCATTGCACGTTATAAATGGCTGATGTATTTTATTATTTCCATGACTCACTCACTTATGTGAAGTGGAATTTTTTTTATTAACTTGAAAACTTTATAGTCAATCGACTGTTCATTTTAGTTTAGTATCGTTTTCAACAGCGATTGACAAAAAATAAAAAATGGTAATAGCCACAGGTATGTCAACGAATAGCAGAACTCAAGAACAAATGACAGAGATAATCGGAGACGATACTGTTCAAAATACATCATCTGAAATCAAAGAAAATGGTAAAAAAAAAACGAAACATCATTTTTCAAGTGTTAATCTTTTTTTTTATAACTTCAGCAAATATTAATCCACTCTCAGACTCTGATAAGACGAATGATAATCATATTCATGCTAATAACAATAATCAAAATGGAATAAGTACTTTATCTATTGATGTTGTTCGAGATACAACATCAGCAACCAGTAGTACTAGACAACGGACACCAAGCTCAACAACAAAAGATGAATGTGTGAGTTTTATTTGAATAAAAAATAAAGAAATCAATATTGATTCAATTGATTTAAAGAAATATATAGGTGATATTTATGAAGATAAAAAACATGGAAAAGGTGTCTTATCTTGGCCTGATGGTCGAATGTATACAGGCGCCTTTTTTGCTGATAAACGACATGGATTTGGAATTTTTCATAATCCAAATAGTTCACAATTCAAGGTCATATTTAATTAGTAAGCGAAAAAAAAATTATAAATGATTTGTTTTCTAGGGTTTATATTGTCATGATGAACGATTTGGTCCAGGTATATTAATTTATGAATCTCTAAAATGTGCTGATGTTGGTTTATGGTTAAATGAAGATCTTATTCGTATACTTTATCCTCATCCAAAACTCACATTAGATATACGTATAACAGATAAAAAATCTCAACATTCATCTTCACTTATTATTCCATCATGGTATTCACCACAAGAATTACTTTCAACTATATCTGATCTTGATTTTTTATTAAAAAATAAATCTCCAACACTTTTTTGTAATAATATTCAATATGAAAATTCATTGTTAACTCGATATATTATTGAACGTGCTGATCGAGTACAAGAAGCAATGCAAGATAAACGTGAACAAATAGATGCTTATTTATCAAGTATTTATGAAAAAAATGATGAAAAAATATTAAAAGAAAAAATTTTAAAAGAACGAACTCCAGATATATTACCACCTAATGAAACATATGAACAACAACAATTATATTATTATGCTAATAAATTTTGGCCATTTAAACAACGAGCATCATTTCCTATTGATGATATTTTTTCTAGTAAATAATATCAATAAGTAAAACTTACTACTTTATGTTTTATTTTTATTTTTATTTTAGATACTCGTTCTTCCTTTCCTAAGCCAGGTCCATTAGAAAATGTTTCATTAAATCTATTTGAATTATCATTTAATGGTAAAGAAAAAGATGTACGTAGTCTTCTAATGCAACAACATGTATATGTTGATGTATGTGATTCTCATGGTTTAACCGCTTTACATTTTGCTACATATAATGCACACATAAATGTTGTTAATGTTCTTCTTGATTTTGGTGCCAATGTTAATCAATTATCAGATGATGGTTTAACTCCACTTGCTCTTGCTTTTCTTCTTTATTATGGTAATGATCCTCAACAAACAATTAATACAGCTTTAGAACATACAGATCCTGTTATTTTAAATCCTCGAACATCAAATTTAACAGAAACAAATATAATGACATTATCGAAACACAATATAACAAATTCTTCAAATAATTTAACTAATAATTCAAATATAATTAAAGATGATGCAAAATTCTTATCATCATTAGAATCAATGAGAATAAATGATTCAGATAAAAAAAGTAAAAAAAGAAAAAGTTGTTTTGAATTTTTGTTTTAATTATAATTTATATTGAATTTAAATAGATTCATATGGATATGAATTAACAGATAATCTTCGTGAACGTATTCGTGATGAAAAATTTCGTGAATCTATTTATTCTCTTATTCTGTATGTCTTCATTAATATTCAACTTGTTAATATTTATTTATTTATTTTTCTTTTCTAAGACTTCTTCTTCGTCGTGGTGCTGATCCATCACATAGTGATTGGCCTTTACCTATACTTGCATTAGCTGTTCGGGCTGGTGATAAACATATGGTTGAATTATTATTAAAGAAAAAAGTTCAAGTTAATTGTCAATTAGATGCTATTCGTCATGCAGGCTTAACTCCATTACATATCGCTTGTGGTTCTTCATCAGAAAATGCAATTGATATTGTTCGACTATTATTAGAACATGGTGCTTATGTTAATGCTGAATCATTATCGGGTAATAAAGAATATTTCTCACTTGTTGATCCACTTATTATGAATTCGAATAAACGAGTATATTTTGTTTTATTTTTATTTTATCACACAAAATAAAATCTTAATATTTAGATTGATACTCAACAACATGGTCGTACACCTTTGCATATAGCATGTACACGAGAAGCAACATCAAATACATTAAAACTTGTTCGACTTCTTCTTGAATATCAAGCAAATCCAAATGCTGTTTGTAATGGTCAAACACCACTTACACTTGCTATTACTTTAGGCAATCAACCTCTAGTTGATTTACTTCTTGATCATGAAAGTACTGATCCATCAACAGTACTTGGTTTAGGAAATGGAAATGCATTATGTACTATATTATCAACATTTCACGAACCTGGTTGGACTTATGCAAAACGATTACAATTAGTAAATTAAAAAAAAACAATTAAATCAAATCAAAGATTTTTATTAAACTTTTCTTGTTTTTTTTTTTAATTACAGATTGAACGTCTCATAGAAAAAAACCCGAAAGTTCTTTATCCTATTCGATTTGGTCCAAAAAATAGTTTAGGTTCATCAGTTGATTTCGCTCATTTTATGTTTTCAGCTGTAAGTTTAATTTTATTAATTTTACAATATTAAATATTTAAATGATAGGATACTCGAATATCTCAAACACCATATCATTCATTAACAAATCAAGAACGTGTTATTTACAGTGAACGAAAAGAATTACTCACTCATATAGCTAAACGATTTCGAGAAGAAGTTTCAAAATATGAAGAATTTTTACGTTTACCAACACCAACATTAGGTATGTTTTAAATAAAAAAAAAAAAGTTTTACATCTCTTCAAGTTTTTGTTTTTTGATCTCTAGATGGTTATAATCCAACGCCAAGTCCAGCTAATCTATTTTCACAAAATTCAGTATCACGAGCTTATTCATTTGTGACAGAAAAAACTCCTGATGATAATTCAAAGTAAAATTAATTCAAACTTAATTTTGTCATATAAATATAAAATTTGAAGTACTAGAATAACTGGTCAATTTCGTTATTGTGCTACATGTGGTCGAAGTACTGGTGTACGACTTACTCTTTGTAAACGTTGTCAAAAAGCATCATTTTGTTCAAAAGCATGTAAAATAAATGGATGGAATACTTTTCATCGACAGGAATGCCTTTCAACACCAAAGCCAACTAGTTCATCAGAAAGGACAAGTATGAGATTATCAAACAGAAAATCATTAAAAGACAAAAAAAAAACAAATATGTATTTTTGTTTTAATAGTTGCAACAACGAAGAGTATGTCAACAAAAACGAAGGTATAGTTTATTTTTAAAATTTATTTATTTATTTATTAGTAAAATTCAATGTAAAAACAATTACAGTTGCCTAGTATTCGTTCGGGCACCAATCAAACATATTCTTCTCATTTTCAAAATGTTGAAACGCGTTTTGAGGTTAATTATGTGAAGTTTTACACTTGGTTTTTTTTTCCACAGGATTTGTTTTTCGAATTTATTATTATGCACTTTGAATTTGATGATTTATTTTATTTAAGAATTAAATTATGTTTTCTTTTGTTGAAATTAGGACTTTATAAGTTTGGATCATGGATTATTTAAAGATAGTACTTTATCGATCAAATCTCCAGCAAAATCAAATAATAATAGTAGATTACCACCACTTTCAACAGCAAAATTATTAAGACAAAAACGATTAAAAAAACTTGGAAAATCAACTGGAAATGTATCATCAATGATACCAATTTCGTTAGATGGTATTCAATTATCATGGAATCCTACATACAATGCACCGGAAAACTACAGTTTTAATTAAAGAATTTTATATTTTACCTCATCAGTATTCGATACCTCATTGATTATATGATACCAGTGCTGGAGAGATTATATATACTTTTATAATAAGTGAAATATCAAATTTAATAATTATTAAATAAAAACTTCTTTTTTTTTGCGCATAAATCGAATATTCGTCAATAGACTATTTAGATAAATATTAATTATTGTATGTACTAGAAACAAACAAACTAGAATTAGTCTCTAAAATTAAAAGACCTGATCTTATTCATATTTTATTAAACATTCAATTAAAAGATGATGACCGACGAAAATAAATCACAGTGCACCAACAAAAGTATTTTAACTGTCAAGATAAAAATAGAAAATTATTGTAAACTATATGTTGAAAATGATTTCTTTTTTATTGAACTCACATCCAGAATCAAATCTTTTGTTTTTAAATGGAGAATCAAAATGGTTGGTCCTGTTTATGTCTAATACACCCTTTGATTATCAAACTACATTATGATATGAAGTTTTTTTTTTATTCCTATCTAAGTTACACAACTTTCACAAAAACTACACATTAAACCAAACAAATTAAATTTTATTTATTTTTCTAACAATTTGATTATAATCACATATCAATATTAATAATAAATAAATTCTTCCAATAGAATAAAAAATATTTAATTAACTCTTCAAAAACAATATTTTTTTTTCGCGAATTTCCTTAAAGATATGAATTATTCTTGTACTGGATCTGGAACTTCATGTAAACCACTTTGATTCCATGTTTGTTCATCACCATTAAAAAATAGACAATATACGACACAACCAAAAAGACCTACACCCGCTGATAAATTAAAAATGATTTGCCAAGCATGTAATGTTTGCTATTTAAATAACATCAAAAAGAAAAATATTAGTATTTAATTTAAAGTATCCTACATTATTATTTGTAATAGCACCAACGACATAAGGAGCAATAATACCGGGTACTGCAGCTAATGTATTCGTAATGCCAACAAGAGTACCTATATAAATGCAAAAGAATGTAATGAAATAGACGAATTCATTCATAGGAGCAAACCAGCATAATTGCTTGCAATATCAAGATGTGATATTTGACAACCACTTGAATGAAAACCAATAAAAGAAACAGCTAATGTAATACAAAACATAGCTGCCACTTTACTACAGCCGACATAACCGATAAGTACTAAAAATAAAGACGAACCAACACCACCTATTCTCAACAACAAAAATAATAAGAAGCTTCATTCAAAATGAATAAGAAAAAAAGTATTACCAATAGCAGTTTGTATTTTTCGGACAGCTGTTGTTGACATAATTCGTCGATCTCGAACACGATCAGCTACTTGACCACTTATAATAATAACAATCATTATGAATATATAAGGAATAGCAAACATTAAACCATTCTATTAATAAAATATTATTTTAGATTTATCTTTTCAATAAAAAAGACGAAAAATACTTTTTGTAAATTAAATCTTAATATAGTAGCAAAATAAGTAGGTAATGATGTTAATAAGACATAATAAACAAATTGAATACAACTTGATACAATAGCAATCGACCAAAATGGAAGTGAACAAGCAATTGATAACCATGGTGTTTTTAACTAAAAAATCGATGAAAATATAAACAAAAATATTAACTAAAACAAAAACAAACCTTCTTTGGTTTTGGAAGAGAAGACATCAAATGCACTCGCTCTTTTTCTGTACATCGTGGATGATCAAAGGGAGTATTATAAGAAAAAAAACACCAGAAAACAAACCATATACAAGTAATAATACCTGTACAAATGAAAAATACAGTTTATGATGAATAAATACATTGTTATCATTCTTACCAAAAACGTAAAATGCTGATGGCCAACCACCCAAAAAATTCGATGAGCATAGAAGTCCTGCTAATGAAGTTGTGATTACAACACCTACTTCTTTTCCTATAAAAAGAAAAAAGTACGAAAATATATTTTGTATTTTATTCAAACAAGTCATACCAGCATGTGAAATCGGTGGAATGATGCTTCTTTCTAAAGGTGGTACCCAATGACCCCACAATGCACCTACACTTGGAAATGCTGGACCCTACATATACGTATATATTAAATATTTATTGATCTTATTATATGAATAACAAATTTTTCTACCTCAAAAATGCCAATAAGAATACGAATAGCAATGAGAAGACCAACATGAGTTTGAGCTGCAATTGGTGTAAGTAGAGTAAGAATACCAGCTATTAAAAGACAACAACCAAAAATCCATTTAGCACCAAATCGTTCAGCTAGTATTCCTATTTAATATGTTGTTAAAAAACTAATAAAATTGATTTTATTCATATTCTATTCTATCTTTACCGCCGATAAATTGTGAAAGAGTATAACCATAGAAGAAAGCCCCAAGTACAAAACCTTGTGTACGAGGATTCCAATCAAAGTTATCATGCTACAAATAAAACGTCAATTCTCAAATATTATCATAATAATAAAAGAAAGTATTTGTTTACTAACCTTAGATGGAGTATCACTTGAATCGTTTGTACTCGATGGACATGCTTCTACAGATTCATTTTTAAGGTTTCGTGGTACAGTCATAGCAACGATAGCTACTGATAAATTGACACGAAGCATATACAAACAAATAAAACCTAAGAAAACCCATGTAGCCACAACTATAAATTACATAACATGTTCTTCAATATTTCACTAATGAATGTATCTTAGCAAACCATATCTTGCATATATTCGACGATACCATGATTGACGCTTGCCAATATCATCATTATCTGTATAGCTTAATAATGGTTGTTGTTCTGACATTGTATCTTCTATCTTTTTATTGTCATCATACAATAAAGCCGAAGTGCTTCTACGTGCATTTCGCTCAGAATCCATGACATAAATTTAATGGTGACAGTAAAAGTCAACGCACAAGTAAATAAGAAAGAACGAAAATAAAAGAGATTTTTTGTTGAATTCAAAACAACAAAAGAAAAAAGACACGCACGTCTTATGTCACCTTAGAATATGATGTCATAACAAGTGACACGGTAAAAACATGTCGAGTTTCTAGTTTTTTTTTTCTTCATAAACCATTCGAATTAGCTACTTTCAAAAAAGAAATCTAAAGCATTTATTCGATTATCTGAAGAACAAATGCGATAAATGATAAATATAATCATATTAAAAAATAATTCATCTTTTATTCATTACTTACACTCATTTGCATAAATGTGAGATAAATAGAAAAGTTATCATTCCTACTATTATATTAAATATTTAATTAAATGACAAAATAATTAATTTTATTGTTCTTCTTTTATATACAATAGCAATTTAAAGTTTTACAATGTAGATACTCATATTGTCAGTACTATCTCGACGAAGACACTCATCTAGTAATTGTGCTGCAATATTTTCTAATTTTGTTGTTGCCACACGATCCACAACAAATGAAGCTACATCTTCATTTGTCATCACATCCCAAACTCCATCACATGCAAGAACAAGATATGCTGCTGATGAATCTCTTGGATATTCAATAATATCTGCCATAGGTGGAACAATATGTTTATCCATTCCAAAATCTCCTAATACACGCGTCATGGCTAATTGATTTTCTACACGTAAAACATCACCAGCAAATGGTTTAGAGATTTTTCCTCCAGCTTCATGAATACGTTCTTGTTCAGCAGGATCATCTGGTTTGTGATCTATAAAATTTATATTCAATTAAAAAAACACCACAACAAAAAGAATTGAATAAAAGAATTGCCTTCAGTATATGCTAAAATATGTCCATCCTTTGAAAAAATTATAGCCCGAGAATCACCAACATTAACTAAATAAATTTGTTCGGGGCCAATAAGACATGTTATCTAAATATTTTAAATAAGAAATTTAAAAAAAAGATTTTTGCAAAAAAAAAAAAAAATAGTCAAACTTACACAAACACAACCACTATCATCTTTAACCATACTTTTTAAATGTTTATCTAATTCAAAATAAGCTTGTTTAATAGCAGCACATAATGTTGGAATATCTAATTGAGATGACCGAACAGGTTCACCAGCATTTATTTTATCATCTTTTTGTTGAACAAGCATTTTATTAAGTATATCTAATAGATGAATTTCAAGACGATCAGCAGCATGTTTTGCTGTATCAATACCTTAAATAATAATAATGAATAAATAATAATTGCGTTCGAATATTATCTTTTCTTACCATTATGTCCATCAAAAATTGAAAAATATGACCATAATTTCCATGAAGAATCATCAAATGGAACTAAGTTTTTATGTCTATCCTCCATTGTTGAACGCCATCCTTGCATTGCAGCAAAGCCAAAATTTATATCACCAATCAATTCTTTTTCTGTATGAGGTTTATCAGAAAAAAGTTTTGCTAATTCATCTGTTTCTTCTTTATGATTTTTTTGATGACGACGAAGACGAAATAAATGTCGCTTTTTATGATGATCACGATTACGACCAAAAAGTGCTTCAATACCGGCGTGTAGCATTTGATTTTATAATTTTAACTGTTTTCAATTTGTGTCTTTCTTTATTACAATATTTTAATGATGTCTTGAGTGTATGTCACACTACTGGCAGCTTTCCTATTAAATGTATGTTTTGCTGTTCGGTGCGCTGCCATGTCACGTTTTTCTTCCTTCTTTTTTTTTCTCCCTTTCTCCTTCTTATTCTTCTGATAGATTCTTTTCTTTTTCTTTTTCTTTTCCTTCTTCTTCTTCTTCTTCTTCTTCTTCTTCTTCTTCTTCTTCTTCTTCTTTTTCGTACTCTCAAATACTATAGAACAAGCAAGAGAGCATTGAGCTCACAAATTAAATCATGCCAAAGAATGTGCCAGTATTTTTTATTGTTCTTTTTAGTCAGACCTTGTCTCATAGATTTTCTTATTTTGATCACTTTGTTTTATTCTTTTCTTATATATGAAAAAGAAAGATTTTTTATCGTAATAAATCATCAAGTCAGTCTATAGCTTTCTTTCTCCTTTGTTGGTTAAATACAAAAGATAATATATTTTTCTGTTTTTTATGAAGCATCGATCCATAGAATTATTGATAATGAATAAGAATATTTTTCGCCAATTAATTCGTAAGAGAACCTTTTTAATCAATACTTTTTTTTTCAAGATTTAGTTTGAGATAGAAATAATTGATATGCTAATGATATTTGCATCCGGTTTTGATAACTCGAATGCACCAAAAAAAGAAATAAGAACTTTTTCTTATTTTCTGTAAGGTAATTAATTATAGATGGAAGAAATAATATCGATTAATTGAAAGAAAACATTTCTGACATCTTTTTTTATTAACGACTAAAAATTTCATGTACTTGTAAACGAAACTATTCTTTTAAATACAATCTGTAAGTTTAAGGTTATGTGTGCATGATAAAAAGATGTATAAATAAAAAAACCGACTTTTTTTTTTGTTTTTCGAAAGGATTTTTTTTCATAAGAGAACCAGTATACAATATATGCCTTATTATTACCGGTTTTAAAACATAGTATCTTTCTATGAATGTTTATTGAAGTAGAAAACTATATAATCGAAGAAAAGGATATTCAATGCAGAAGAAAAACGATTAAAATTATTTTTAGGATCACTAACCATGTGATTTAATTCTCATCATACGAGTTTAATCCTATGATAAGATTATTCTATAAAAAAAAATAGATAGAGCGAATGATTGGCATATATATAATGTCAAGGATCGTCTATCATATACATCAAATTCATTGTGATCTTGAATTCGATAATAAACATTATTTTTATCATTAGATCTACTTTCTTTCAATGATCTAATTTTACAAAAAAATTGTCTTATTTTAAGAAAATAGATACGAGTTATTTTTTATAATCTATTATACAGAATTAGAAATTTTCAACAGTTCTTCTTCTTTTCTATTTAAAGAAAAAATACAACACGCAACACTCAGTGACATTTATAGAAATGTTACGAGAATTATCGCTAATAGAGTACCTATAAGTGTTTTAATGATCCATTTATCTAAAGTGTTACATCTCGCTATATCTGATTATGAAAAATAATCTCTGAAATAGAAACCCTATGTTTTAAAAAGGTATATTTATTCAACGTAAAAATAGTTTTAATTAAAAAAAATCAATTTATGATAAACTTTTTAAATAAAAAAATGTTTATGTTTATTCTTCATCAGCTATTTTAAGAATTAATTTTTCTTGTGTTTTTCCATTTTTTGAATATTTGATAGAGTGAATATAAAGCTTCTACATCACATTTTCGCCAATCAAATATCGTATCAATTAATGATTTAACTTTTTCTGTTTCAATACTTTTTGTTCTTATATCATCAAGATCTTGAGAAAAGTTTGACTTAGAAAATGAAATATATAATTATGGTGAGATGAGTCAAAAATAGACCAAAATGTTCGATTTATTAAACTAGAACCAACTGAAACTATTGATTTTAATGAAATAATCGATTTTCTATCGTCACCTACAATAGAAATAAATTGACCATCACTTTTTAATATTTGTTGTACTCATATCCATTGTTGTTCACCATCAACACAATCATATACAACATCATAATTTTGACCTAAATACGAATAAACAGAATAGAACAAATAATCATAATCATAAAAAAAAACAAATTTACCCTTAAGTTCTTGCCCTAAATCTTTCTCATTATAATCAATTATATGCAATTGGTTGTGATTATTATCTATCTCAATATTTGTTTGTGTTATTTTATAACCTATAATGAATAAGAAGGTCACCCATAATAGAAATCAAAGAAAACAAACCAAATTTTTACATTAGACTAAAATTTCTTTGTGAACATGTTACTGTTGCATGAGCTTCAACTGCTTTAGCTAACTGCATTTCAAATTAACCAGTGGCTGTACTTCCACCACAAATTACTATTTTTCTTTCCACTCCAATAGGTGATGAAGCCTTTTTAAATAACTCTTGATAACTTGTTTCACATACTAATGGTATAGCAGCTGCTTCTTTCATTTTTATATTATTTGATTTTAATGCAAATAATGATTCATCTCCACAGACATATTCATCAAAACTACCATCATTCATTCCAAGATTTCCATAAACTTAATTATCAATATGAAAACGTTTTACTTCTGAACCAATACCCACAACAACACCTGCAACATCTTTACCCGGTATATGAGGAAATGATAATCGGAGAAGAAATGAAAAATTTTCACTGAATACTTTTCAATCAATTGAATTAATTGACGCAGCATATACCTCGAAACAAGAATTTGTTTTGATCATAATTCACGTGGTATAGGCACGTCATTATGAAGCGTTAAAACATGACGTAGTTACTTCTCCATAATCATTTTGTTGAATAGCTTTCATTACTGAAGGAATACTATTATCACTTATTCTACTCAGTGGAATTTGATTCAGCCATATTTTTAAGAATATCTAGTACATCATTATGTTATATTTATATGGCATATACGTAAATGATCGTGCATAATAGATAAACATTGAATGAAAGAAAGAAGAAAATTTTGCGCATGCATTTTTGTGTTTACTACACTCTTTTGTCATAGTATTAATCTGGCTAAGCAGTGAAAATATATAAATCATCCTATACAACAAGAATCTTCTTTTATATGAATATATCATTTTCCAAGGTCTATTAAATTTTAATCTAATTAGTTTGTCTACTAGAATTCCATAGTTTGTGAGATAAATAGTATTGTTAATGAATAGAACAACGAGTGTCGCAGATTAAACGAGACCAAATCATTTTTTTCCCGAATATCATTGCATAATCATTCGATAGAAGATTTTTTTCTCTGCAAATCTGTTTACTTTATTTTTAAAATACAATTATTTATTTAATCATGCAATGACGACGGTCAAAAAAAAATTTTTTTTTAAAATTATTCAAGTCTTTTCCAACAACGGTTTGCTGAAATGTCAAACATGATACCAAAGTCTTCACAGAATTCTCCATCTTTTGACAAAATGTTTCAGAATTTTTGAAGAAATATTTGCGAGAATAATCATGAAATAAAAACTCGAGAACACTGTTGTCGTACTGGAATTCGCATTCGTCAACTTAGCGGTCATACCATTTTCTTCAGTATAAAGTCCTACATTCGACAGTACGAGAATGGCTGTTTCATACAATAAATCTTTCTTTGGAAAGCATGTTTTCTTTGCCAACATGCGTAGCACAATATCAGAAGGTTTTTAGCTCCAAGTTTTTCTCTCCCGAACTATAATATCAAGAGTCTTGAAAAGGTCATGGACATGGAGACCACAACATTTTCTCTCCGTTGATGCAAATTGGGTTACTTTTTGGATTAGTGTTGACGAACAAAGATTTACATGAATGAATAGATATCTGCAGATTATCAAAAAGTGCAATTAGACGTTTGAGCAGGTGTTCATATTTTGAATTTGGCTCTAGCAAGGAAAGTTTATTAAAAAGAAACAAACGAAACAGTTTAGATGAGAGAAAAATGCTCTATCGATTGATTTTCTGAAAGTACATCGGAATTGCTAAAAAAAGAAAATGATTTTATTCCATTTAATCTGCGGCATCGATCATTTGTTATATTTGAGTACTAAGAAGAAAACGTTTATATGATGATTTATTTGCCAGTAATGTCGAGGTAAATATTTATTGACAAATGGTGTTTATTTAAGACATATATTTCCTGAAGGTTACTTCCGTTTAACTTTTTGTGGCATAATTCTAAAAGTAAAACTACACTTCAGAACTTTTTCATCTTATTTACCTTGAAGATAAATAACAAAATAATAAGTATGTTTAATATCAAGCTGCTTAAGATTGTTCACCTATCTATTTTTGATAATGTTTTCTCTATAATCTTCTTTTTTTAAAATTAAAAGGCAAACTTGAGACAAATCTTCAAGTTTTATTTGATAACATCAATTTATACAGTAAATCTATCGTAATTGTAATATATATGATTTATTTGTTCAGACCAATAACATGAGAAAAAAATCATAACAGCGAGAATACAAAAAAAAAATAATAATAATCCTATTACACCATATAAAAATACCATTCTTTTTATAGATTTATATAATAATAATTACTTTTCAAATATGAAAGACAGATCTATGCAGTTGTATTTCATGTTTTATCAAGAAAGAATTTCGTAAGACTTCAATCTTTTTTTACATGTCGTCGTTGTGTTAAATAGAAAAAAACACATAAAACCACAGTAATAGGTATAGCTATACCAAAAAATTTTCCTGTTGGGAATTGTCCATGTCGTAAACATTTATAACCATAATAACCATTTTTACATAAACATAAAAAATGATTAGGTCCATTTGGAACACAATATGAATTTGTTTCAGTACAAATATCAGTTGAATTTGTACAAAAATCTTTTTGATGCATACACAAAACACCTATAGGATCAGTTGTTTTATTAATAACTTGCCAAACACGTTTTTCACCAGGACATGAATATTGTTCAGGTAAGAAAAGATAATCAAGATATTTCATGCTAAGAAAATCATTTTTTTCTGAAGATTTAAGCTGAGGATTTGAACGAAGATCCATCATAGTTACATTTATTAAATTGACGAATTCCGTTAAATCAGGTACTTTGTTTAAATTCATTTCTGTTAAATCAATAGCTAAAATATTATTCGAATCTGATAGAAAACAACATCGAAATTCTAATGAACCATTTTGAGATATACAATAATCAATAACAGGTTTACTGGTTACATTACGATCTGTACATAAACTTTTCGTGTTCAATTCACCATTGATAAAGATAAACAAAATACTAATTAAAATGAGTTTCATCATCTGAAATACGAACTAAATATTCCCCTTTTTTTTTTTGGTTTTTTTTTATCTTTTCTGTCAAATAAATTACAATATGCATACAGAAAAATACGTTAAACATATAGACTGTTCTTTTTCTAATAATAGATACAATATAAAATAATTAATGTGTTGAAATCTTTTATATATCTGTATACAACAACATGGAGAAGAAAATAAGTTGTATGTCACAACACAAAAAAAAAAGATAAACAACATCAAAACAAAATCTGCCATTAGGTGTGAATATATGCTTCGCTTTGATTGCGTAGAAGAATGTAAAGAGAGTTTTTTGGTTATACAACAATAACGAAAACAAAAACAACATAAAAAACAACGGAATAAAGAGTAGATCATTAATTTATACGACTAGAAGATCTAAGAGATGGAAAATAATATTTTTTAAAATTTTGATTAGATGTCATCATTAATTAATAACATATCTTTTTCAGCATCCTTCTTTGTTAAAGATTTTGGTATTAATTTGCTTTGTAAATTATTAATAATATTATTTTGACCTTGAGAATTTGATAATGATGAAGATTGAACAGGCAATGTTGTTGAGGTCGTTGATGTTCCACCTTCATGATAAGATGTATCAACAGGTGCGGAAGTATTAGATGGTGATAAAGTACTAGTTGAACGTTGATTTAGACCATATGTTGATGTTGGGGCTCGATCATCATTAGTCTATTAATTATATAATAGATAATTTAAGTTAAATAAAACAAAACAAATCATATTAGAAAAAGCATTAATTCTATTATGGAGTAGTTTCTATCACCAGAAAGCCTAAATATACCCGAGAAAGCTGAAAAATCACGGAAGGTAATTCTGTGTGCAGCTGAATATCCTGGTAGATAGGTAGATCGATAGATTCGGAATATAAATAGACAGAAAAATCTTACCTGTGCACTATATTGTGTATAATCTCGATATTGTGGATGAAAATTATGAATTGCATCTAAAATAAATATTTCATTCAATCGTTGATAAATAAAATCATTTAATTTACCATGCATAATATCTTTTGGATTCATTGTTTCTTTAAGATTATTTGAAATACTTTGCATTGTTGCTATTCTTCCACCAACATTTGATGGTCCTGGTCCAGAATTTGATGATGGTGTCGAAAAATGATTTTCATGTACTATATAAGGTTGATGCGGAAAAGCAAAACGAAGTGCCACAGCAGCCAAACACATTTCAATACAAATAAAAAAATTTTGCCAACCTTTAATAAATATAAAAATTAATTTTAAAGAAAAAAACTAACCCGATTCGAAATTAATTTTACTTACCAGCAGCAACAGTACCGACACTTAAATTTGATTTTCCTTGAAATGCTTGAATAACACCAAATTGTTCAAAAATAGCCAAAAGAACACCTAAAATCAAATTAATTCTTTTTTTTTCTACTATTTTCTTTCAACAAAATAAAATAAATTAACCTTGCCAAAATGTCAAAAAAATCACTGATTTAATAGTAAGAAATTTCAATACAGGATCATATTTAGCCAAAATATGTTTAGTTGCTTCATAAAACAGAAATAAACCATAAAGTGCAACCGATACAGATACATTATAAATTAATGTTATATAAAGATAACCACCAGTAGCTGAAAAATCTCCATCTTTATATTTATCAAATGCTTGTAAAACAAGTGTTACAAGAGACATTAAAGGCTTTACTAAACAAAATTGAAGTGTTGCCTACAGAATAATAAGAGCAAATTATCAAAGAATTTTTTTTTTTTTTGGCTTTTAATTTTTTTTACTTGTTTGCAAAACCTTAAAAATCCAATTGTATATTCTTGATTTGAAAGGCAGCATGTGCATGTCCACCAGCTTCGCCTATGAAAAAAGAATTATCAAAGTTTATTTTTCAAAATTCAATAATTTACTCGATATGTTTTCCACGAATTTCTGCCATAATTGCGCCTTCACCACCCAAATACTCATAGCAAAGCGAAAGAAAGCTGTAGATGACAAAAGCTAAATATATTGTTAATAGAAAATTAAAAGCTTTTCATTGCTTAATTAAACAGACAAACCTTCGTAACAATCTCGAATTGCATGAAAATAAACATAATAAGAATTATTTCTAAACATAACTAAACTAAGCCATGAAACAAATGAATAAATAGGTACTATAAATAATAAACGAATTATCCATTTTTGTTCTGATGGTACAGTATAATGACGTAAATGAAGATATATCTAAATAATTAATTATTTAATAGAAAAACAAAAGTATTTTATTTTTATTTCTTACATGATAACCAGTTATTATAATAGCTGCCCAAGTAAATGCTCCAGCAATAGTTTGACAAGCAGTTGTATGTAAAAACAAATGATTATTATAAACGACAGTTGTTGTCAAGGGTTCTGTAGTCGATTGAGTAGTAGTCAGAATTGAAGAATTATTTAACATAGCCGATGTTAATGTTGTACTCATTTCTATTTTTTTTCTTTGTATTTTTTATCTAAAAAGGGTTAAAATATATATAGGGTGAATAAGGATCCAAGCAAATATTGAAGACACTACTTTTATCATTGCTCTATGTTGTTTTTTAATATTTACGCGATAGTAATATGATTCAATAAGTAACAAAACGATAGTCCTTTTAAAAAAGTAATCAGAAAGCGGAGCACATCTCTCTCTTCTCGATTTACTAGTTACAAAAACAACAACAATTTTTTTTTCTTTCCTCTTCTTTTACTTCAATTATGCGATCACTAATCTTGTTGGTTTGGCCATCTTTTTTTTGCCGGTTCATTTCTTATGGCCTCCACCACTAATAATTATCGATAAAGAAAAACCTAACTAAAATAACTAAAAAAATACTTTTACATTGTTTTTCTTTTGTTTTGATAATGGGTTTTTAAAAATTCTTCTCACATCAGCAATTCATGAGCATCTTGACAACAGGACACATTTTATAATGATCGACTCAGCTGTTCGTCAGTCTCATCAGTATTGTATTAATAAAAACAAAATTTATTCCTAAGAAAAATAAAATTTATCTTCATTTTGTGAGCGATGACGTATTAGTTTCTACAAGTATTTGAAAGATAAAAGAAAAAAAAAACTTTATCTTTTTTTTTTGCTCTTAAAAACAAATCTGGTGGTCAATTATTTTATTGGCAATTTGTTTTTCATTCAATTGCAAAGTATTGATTGCAGCTATTATTCTATAAAGTTTCTTCTTTGATTAAAAATATCAGTTGAAAAAAATATAAAACAGCTGAAATAAATCTTCTCTATGTATAGTTGAATTTCTACTATCATAATAATAACTTTATCATATACAATTCAATAGTTATCAGCAAATGTTTTATCATGAAATAATTGTTCACTTTTGATTTTCGTTTTATATAAATCAATAAGTTTTATGCTATTAAATTTTCATATTTTATTTTAGTTTATATCATAGATATCGGAGAGAATAAAGAATCCTTCAATATTTTGCGTGTGATTATTTTTAGATAATCTTATTTGATGTATTAAATGCGAGTAGAAAAGAGAATGGATTCATCAGATCATGGATTGATAAATAATGACGGAATGCAAATACCATTACTTGTTAATGAAGAAGATAAAGATGACGATTATCGAATCGAATCATTATCAAAAGCACGTAAGATTTTATCATATTCTATTATCATTAATATCATTATGTTTAGGTGGTATTCCGGCTCGATATGTCAGTAAATGATTTTCTCTATGTAAATTTTCATCACATTGATATTATTTAGGTAGTTGCCATTTGGGCATTTCTTGGTTTTGTTTGTTTATATTCGTTGAGAGTAAATTTATCTGTTGCTATTGGTAAATATCAGTATTTGTTTTTTCAAAAGATATTTTTAAGATCTATATTATAGTGGCCATGACAACTCCTCAAAGTACAAAAAATGAATCTGCAGAAGCATGTCCTTCAACTGATAATAGTAATAGTTCATCGTTTCATCCATTTATACCTGTAAGAAGAAAAAAAAAGTAATAATAATTGTTTGATTATTAATTTTTGTCTAAGGGAGAATTTGATTGGACACCCAAAACTCAAGGTTTTATATTGGGTTCCTTTTTTTATGGCTATGTTCTTACTCAGGTCATCGGAGGTAAAAAAGTTTTCAATAATTCATATTTTTGTTTTTATTTGTTAATCATTTTATTTTAGGAATGCTAGCCGAACGGTTTGGTGCTAAATGGATTTTTGGTGGTAGTATTTTCATTGCTGGTGTTCTAACCCTTTTAACACCACTTGCTGCTCGAATAGATGTTAATTTACTTATTGTAATTCGATTATTAATTGGTGCTTTCGAAGTAAGTCTATTTAATAACATAGAATTGAAAATTAATCTTCTATTAGGCACCTGCATTTCCAAGTGCAACAGCATTATGGGGTCGTTGGATTCCACCATTAGAAAGAAGTATAATTCCACCAATTGCTAGTACAGGTTAAATAAAAACTTAAAATGACATTTGATAATATATATTTTTCTCGTCTCTTTATATAATTATAATTCAGGCAAAGAAATTGGTATCGTTGTGACAACACCCTTGGTGAGTCAATTGTGTGCGTCAACATTTTTAGGTGGTTGGCCATCAGCATTTTATGTTTTCGGTAAATAATTCTTTTCTTTATTCAGGCATTTTTTTTGAATTGCAAATTTCTTCAGGTGTACTTTCATGTCTATGGTTTATTGGTTGGGCTCTTTATGCATATAATTCTCCATCTGAACATCCACGTATATCATATGAAGAAAAATTATATCTTCTTCGATGTATACCCAAACCAAAAAAAGTGAAGATTTTATAAGAAATACAAATGAAAATTTTATTTAGTTTAGTTTAGTCTCCAACACCTTGGTATGATATTATAACTTGTGTACCACTTTATGGTATTGCAATTCAACATATTTGCACAAATTTTGTTTTTTATATATTACTTACATCATTACCAACTTATTTTTCAACAATTCTTCGATTTAATTTAAAACAAGTTTGTAGTTTTTTTTCCCTATGATAAAATTTAGGAAAATAAAAAGAAAGATTTTTCTTTTGGTGTAATTTAGAATGGAATTATGTTTGCTATACCTTATTTATTTCAACTTGTTTTTACGATAGTCTCAGGTCATATAGCTGATCTAATACGGGCTAGAAAAATTTTATCGACAACAGCTACAAGAAGATGGCAAACAATTATTGGTATATTACAAATATTTATTTTATTTAATATTTGTTTTTCTGTTTTAGGAGCTTTTGGAACATCATTTTTTCTTGTTTTAGTTGGTTCTATTGGATGTAATCATGTTTTAGCTGTTATTTTTATTTCTCTATCTGTTGGATTTATTGGATTTCAGGGATCTGGTAGTCTTATTTCACATTTAGATATTGCAAGTAATTATGCAGGTTAGTTTGAAATGAAAATAATAATAATCATATAAAATGAAAATCTATCATTAGGTACATTAATGGGAATAACGAATATGTTAGCTGCAATACCTGGTTTCGTTGGACCAATATTTGTTGGATGGATAACAAATAATAATGTAAGATTTAAAATAAATTTAAATTTATTATTAATTTGATTATTATTTAATAGCAAACATTATCAGCATGGAAATTAATTTTTAATATATCATCGGGTGTTTCTCTTTTTGGTTGTCTTATCTATTGCATTTTATTTAATGGTGAAGAGCAATTATGGAATCGAGATGATGTTGAACAGTGAATCGAAGTTTTATTTAATCTCTAATATTGTTAATGAAAACCTAAGAGCTTTCAATTATTTATTATTTTATTATAAAATAAAATATATATTTTCGTTCTCATTTCAGTAGATGTCACTTAAATCCAGTCTAGGAATAGTAGACAATCATCACACTATTTTGTATGTCAATCAAATATATATTTGAAAAAGATAAGAATTGAAAAATCTTTAGTCCTTGTCTTGGGGAGCATAGCTGTTCAATGAACGTTTAGTGAGGGCAGTTTTGCTGACAAATTATAATTTACATCGCATTAGTATTGCCTCAGTATTGATGCAATTTTTGGCGAGTCTCTCTTACGTTACAGAGAGACTTTAATTAATAGATTATTATCTTACAATGAATATATTTGATTGAGATACACTTAATATCTTTTAATAGTAGAAGAGAGTATATTCAGTATTTTATCAAAACGAAAAGAATTCTCAAGTCTTTAGAATATATCTATTATTGTACTATATTCAGTTTTTGACCAAGATAAAATCAATCAAATTATACACTTCTATTGTAGACGACAGAACCTAGAAAATGATGAGATTTATTTTGGAAAAAAAAACCAATTAATTTAGAAAACTATCTGTTTTCACATAATGTCATCGTATCTCATTGATGATCTCTATCTAATTGTATTGTATAAAACAAAAAGTATCATTATTTGAATGTATATTACGGTATGTTATCAGAGGAGTTACCTCACAGTATTGAAAATTGAATAATTCTACAAAAAATAATCAAACATAAAAACAGACAAATATTCTTTTAAGTATCTAATATAATTTTCAGTCTAATCGGACGATATAGGTAAAAAAAAAAGATGGTTTCACCATGTAGAAAATATTTGTAAAATTCAACAATTCTAAAGAAGGAAACTTGTTTGATAGACAACTTCAAATTGACTTTTTTTTTAATCGAAAAACGACAGGAAAGTATTTATAATTTACATATAGTCGTTAAATCTCATCTGGACTTCACATATTATACGGTATTGTAAGAAGTTAATATCTAACTTTTTTACTTTTAATGTTATAATATAAAATTTGTTATGGATGTAGACTTAAAAAAAGAAAGAAGTTTTTGTTAAAAATTCGTTTCATATAAAGTCAATAAAAATATTCTAAACCAGCAAAAGAAAACTTTATTTCATTCTTTAAAACATATATAATTATTTGATAAATAAAAGTATATACTTTAAATATTATAATTAAAATTTCAGTATTATAGCATTAACTGTTTCCATTTTATGTCATATTTCCAACAACAATAGGTACTATAATAATAGTAGCCAAAATGATAAAACCAATAACAAACAATATAGCATAAAGCGCTTGTGTCTTTGTACAAAATTCACTGTTGGCCTCTCTAAAAAAAAGAAACTCTGCTACACAAATTGTTTATTGATTTCATGTTAACTTACGGTCCTACAGATTTCACACCATGTTCAAACCATTTGTCAACATCATCACCGATTGTTTTACCCTATTTTAATTCAATAGAAAGATTTACTTAAGATAATCGTAGAAAACAAAGGTGTCTTACAAATTCATTGGTATAGCCAGCGCGATTTGTGTTTTCTTGAGAGGCCATCGTACGAGATTACTTTCTTATGTCGCTGACTGTTTTTGTTTTAAATAAAATGTAAAAAAGAAGAAATCGACTACTTTATGAAAAAATGTCCGTTTATTTTTTCAACTTTTAAATAAACATATAAACTTTTTCTTTTTCACATCTTTAACACTTACATTCAT
The DNA here is from genome assembly GCA_905329745.1 of Rotaria sp. Silwood2. NCBI lineage: Eukaryota > Metazoa > Rotifera > Eurotatoria > Philodinida > Philodinidae > Rotaria > Rotaria sp. Silwood2. The sequence continues at coordinate 2,484,851 of CAJNSZ010000007.1, read as the reverse complement.
AGGTTGCATATTTTGAGGCATTTAATCTATCAAAAAGAATACGCTTAAAAAACATGTTAAAACTCGTTTTTTTTTACTTCATTCATAAGCGAAAATATTCTATGATACAATTAGAATTCAAAAGTTTGGATCGATTTGCTAATAATATTATAATCAATTTTGACTATAATTATAACAATTTCAATTTCATTTTTTTATTATTATCCAGCTAAATATTTATATTATGAGCAAAAATTGAATAGTAAATGTAATAACATGATATGTATTATAATCTATTTTTGCTAAATAGCAAACAATAATATTGCTTCATGCCATAATTGTATTCATTGTTCAGAAACATTGACAAAAATGCATATGATTGCAAAACTCCGCCGGATAAGATCAGAAATCTGTCACCGTTCTTATTTCAATTTCAATAGCCTAGAAAGATAGAGCATAAAATTCTGAACATTTCTGTATATTTATTTTGTTTCTTATGCAACGCAAAATAGATCTTTCAAAGACTAAATAGTCTTGGAGGATATATCACTTTTCGGTATTCCAGCAAATAACTCTGCTACTCATCATTTTTTCTTTTGAAAGTCTAGTGTTAAAACTAATAATGTAGATCAACGCAGTTTTTCGTTCTCTACAAAATGATATATTAATAATGTTTCCTGATAACTTCTCACTGAGATNTTCCATGTTGACACATTATCGTCAGTATACAGACCACATATATTATGATAAGCATAATGCTGTTGGACAAGAATACCATTGTAATTTATTACAGCTGATTTTCAAAATATGCGTAACAATCTAATTGTGCTAAATAGACATATAAATGCTAACAATGATAGTTACTGTCTGTGTTTAAAGGTATACTCCTCTTGAGCGCAATAGTTCAATATATATTGACTATTATCTATTCTGTCGTGAAAATCATTGCTAAAGATACCTAGTGGTAGTGGGTCGTGTCCTCTCATTTGCGAACATAAAATCGAAATTAAAAATCTGTTAAATTCAATTTCAGTTGGTTTTTAAATTTAATTTATTCAAATTTAAAATAATTTTACGTTTTAAATTTTCGGTTTTCAAATTTCAAGAAAATTACTGATAACAATTTTAAAACAAATAAAAATTTCAGCTATATTTTTAAATTTGCTGAAATTTATAGAAGTAGCTAAAGATTGACATTTATTATTTCACTTTAATGACCTGTAATTTGTAGAGAGCGCTAAACTACAATAGAGCTTCTTTTCTTTGTAATTACTGCAATTTATAGAGTTCACTACATATCGAGTTTCACTATTTCAATTTAATGAGCTGAAATTTATAGAGTGCGCTGAAATATAGTACTGCTTTTTTAATTCTTATTGGACTACAATTTATAGGGTTCGCCACACATCATTGTTACTATAAATGTCATCAGCTGTTTTTGATTTTGAATAGATTGTATAATTATGACAGTAGAATGGAATCGAGCATTGAGTGGAGATCACTAATTGGAGTGTAGAAGCACTTATACACAAAAATTAAACATACAGAAAATGATATTTCAAAAATGAAAGCTCAGAAATAGAGTTGTTGATGACAGTCTTCTCCTGACGAGCACAGCTCGATCCGCTCACATCACATTCGGAAAAAATATCAAGTTATCATCATAAATTATGATACTATCTCTGAAAACTCGCTTTGTGTTCAACTATAATCGCTCTTAGTTCAGCCAATATCAACGGCCCTTGCTCTTGCACTATGAGTATTAATTTATCAATAACAAAAGAAAAAAACCAGAGAATACATTCTGTTTTTGACTTCCGTTAAAATTCTTCGAAGCTAGATTCAAAGAAAACTTTTAATTCAACTAAAACCTAACGAGAGTTTTTCATATTTCCTGCATTGTCAGGAAACTAACGACCTCTACAAATTGCAGCATGCTTCGTAAAAAAAGATAAATTTTTATAAAATCTTTTAAAACAATTTACTTTCAATATTCGTTCGCAGTAATCGAATTTTTAAAAGTTAAATATAAATTTTAATCGTTTTACAAAAAATTGATAAAATTATCAAATATAAATCAAACGAAATTTTAAAAATTTTATTTCACTTAAATTTATTTTCTTTATGTTCGCAAATGAGAGGTAGCCGTAGTGGGTAGCTGAGGAAAGGGTAAAGAAAAAATTCCAGCACCTATTCTCACTCTTATTCTGATGATAGGTCATTGATTGTCAAGACGAAAGAAATAATTCTTGAATAAAAAACTAGAAGATCTGGTTCAAAATACATATACAACCATCAAGTATTATTTAAAATACATTCGACGTTTTTCTATGTAGAACATTTTTGGTTCTCTCGTATTTTTTATTATTGGTTATCGTCCTTAAATATTATCTTTGTGTCTTATTCATATACAGGGTGGTCCATAAATAACTGTGCGATAAGAAATTCGAATATCTCCATTACGGCTCGAGCAAACGTGCTGATTTTTTTACCAGTGATAGAGGCATGTATCAAGTTTATATCCATAAAGACATGTCTAGGAAGACGCTTTGTTAAGTATCACTACTGACCTCAACAAGAAAAATTTCACTTTTCACAGATAGAAAAAACTCTAGNTTTCCATTACAATGAAATCGCTCTGGTATGCTCACACAATATTGACTTAAAAATCTTTTTCAATTTTTCCAATTCACCCAGAGTTATTAATATTCACGTTCACATGTGTCTAGTAGTTATCAGACTATTATTATATCCATCAGTTTTCATTGGACTTCTGATGTAAGTAGATGACCGAATGATAAAGTTCGTCTTATAAAGCAAAGTAAATGTATTGAAGTCTGATCTCTGGAAAAATCTTCTGTGTATTCATGTAAGTTTACTACATGTGCTTCGATCTTTAGCCATTCTAATATTATCTTGCATCCAGACACGTATATCCTCTACAAACACGTTGATATATTCTCACATCAAGTGGTAAAACAACGAAACTTCAGTACTTTGCAGTACAATGAAGTACAAGTAGTGATGGGCCGTAAGAAGCGTAATACGTTCATTTTCATATCGTCGTCAATCGCGACAGAACAGAAAAAGAAAGTCGTGATATAGACGAATATAATTGTAAAAGCTACGGCAGAACGAAACAACAAGTATATAATAGACGGCGTAATGAACGTCTTACGTCGCCTCACACGTTATCATATATGTCGAATATGAGAACAAGACGAAAGAAACGATTTTTGAAATTGTTTTCTTATCTCGAAATAAATTTTCTTGAAGATTTTTTTTGTNATAATTACCCTCTTAATATATTTAGTATGTTCTAGTGTAATAATCCATCCTATTGATTACAGATAATATATATAACAATTTCTTTTCTTTCTTTTTTTATTTCTGTCTGTTCTGAATATTCCACTTAGACGAAATCAAAATGTTGTCGAAGTGGAATATGCAGAACAGACGGAAACAAAAAAGAGAAAGAAAAACAAATTGTTTTATACATTATCTGTAAATTTCTTATGAGTCATTTCAATATTGAAAGTGATCTTTTGACTGAGGTTAAAATTTACATTATTTTTTTGTGTCTGATAAATAGATAAATAATTGATGAATTAGTTTACTTAGTAATTAATTTATTGATAAATTATCGTATCATTTCTCTGCATTAAAAATTCGAAAAATCGTACTCTTTAGACGATTAATGTGATGGAAATTAGAAACTAGTCAGAAGATCAGAAAAAATTTTTCCCACGTCAAGTCAAGTCAAGTCTCATTTTACTTGACTTGCCCAGCTCCGAGAATGCCCGTAATTCTCGCTAATTTTTGAATGTATAGATTGAAATATTCAATCAAAAGTTTTTTCATTACATTAAAAGCGATTATTACGTTATTCCGTGTCAGACGTAATAAATCTATATCTTGTTATAGTCGTTTGGTTTATCCTTTGTATTCAATGGTTATTACGTGATATCGCATCTGAACGTCTTACGAGAAGGAAGAAACACATATTAACTTACCTATATCCGGGAGAACAGAAAAAATTGACGGCATATAACGTAGTGCTTTTTTTCTTTCTTTCCTTCGTTCGCTATAATTAAAATATCATTTCGCGATATTCGAAGTTGTTTCGGCCCATCACTAAGTACAAGTAACCTACCGTACTTCGGAGTACTAAAGTCTCGTTTTTTCCGCTTGTCTTGTGTGCGATGACAGTATTGAATGTGTACATGCGCAAAGCTTCATGTATGTAAACGCAAATATAGTTTACTCAGTGATGCGCTACCACGCATACTATGCCATAACGATTTAGATATGTACACATAATAAGAATGCTACGTCTACACGCATTTTATAAGCTTTCACATTTTATTGAGTGCGTACTGTTAATATGTTGATAGAGAATGTCTTTCTCTGCAAGTCTACATGTATCCTGTTGTGTAGTGACAGTCCTATAACGCCTTTACTTTATAGAAACAAGTAAATTTTCATATTTTTCGAAGACTACTCGTTATATTCCATCATTCTTCATCTCAATAACTTCTTTTGTATCTCTAATTTCTGTTTGGATACATGATATGACTGTTTATTATGTGATTTCAATCTTGAATATTTGTATTTAGATTAAATAATTATGGTATTAATTATTCTGATATTTATGCATCGTCACCAGATTGTTGTTCACAAGGATGTTTTAATTATTTTCGTCGTTTAAAACAATTTCATGAATCACCATTTGTAAAATTTTCGTATAATTCTGCTGGTTATATATTTTTTCTCTTACTATTTTCTTATTATTTATTATTCAATTTTAAAAGTCCAACAAATGAAACTCCAAGTATACATTGGACAGAAATTTTAGTTATTATTATTGTAACAACAATGCTTTTTGAAGATATTCGACAAGTAAATTATTAGAAAAATATTTCTTTTCTCATGTATTTTTCTTTTATTTATAGTTCCTTCGTCAAGATAGTCGTTCAATGATGGGAAAATTTTCTAATTATTTTATAAAAAATTTGTTTGTCAGCTTAATTCGTATTGCATCATATATACTTTTTTATATTGGTCTTATTCTTCGTTTTACATATGCATCTACTGATGAAGATCTATCAGTTTCTAAAATAATTCTTGCCTATGATCTTGAGATTTGGTATATTCGATCATTAACTTTTCTTGGTGTTGCACGAAAAATGGGACCAAAACTTGTTATGATACGAAAAATGGTATGTTAAAAACATATTATTTTATTGTTTTAATTTATTTTTTTAGCTGATTGATTTATCTTTCTTTACATATATTATTTTAATTGCAATGATTGCATATGGTGTTACTTCTCGATCTATGTATAATTATAATGCAGATAACAATACTGATGATTTAGAATTTGATGGTCGATCAGTTTTTCGACATATTGTTTATCCGACTTATTATCTCATGTATGGATCCACAGATAACGAATTAACAGCACTTGATCGTATAGTTTTATTTTATTTTGATGACAAATTTTATATTGATTTATTTTTTTGTTTAATAGAAAATCCTGACCTTAGTACGTCTATTGCTACTCAAGTTTTATTAGCATTTCATATGTTATTTGTTAACATTCTTCTTATCAATCTTCTTATTGCTATGTTTAGGTATGTGTTATTTTAGCTTTTTTAAGATATAAAATAAATGTATTTGATTTTAGTTATACATTTCAAACAGTTCAAGATCAAACTGATCTTGTTTGGCGCTATGAACGATATTCATTAATTCGTGAATATTTTGATCGACCACCACTTTTTCCTCCATTTATTATTATAACGCATTCTATTGAACTTATTAAATTTTTGAAACGACGTTGCTCAAAAAGAAATAATTCAAATATGAAAAAAAGTCACGCAAAGATATTTAGTAAATTGATATAAGAAAAAAAAAACAAAAGTAATTTCAATTTTACCTTGTTTTTTTTTAGAAATGATCGGTGCTAATCGTGAAATAGATAAAGAGTGGTCAGAATTTGAAAGTTATGCAACAAATCTTTATGCTCGAACAATAGTTTCTGGCCAACCATCATCAGCGGCTACTCTTATACCATCAATAGCACGTCAAGAAGTTCCACCAACAACATTAGATACAATTAATGCTTCACAATCACCATCGAATATAGATTTAAAAGCAATTAATGATGAAATGGCATCAATTAAACGAGTTATTGGAGACCTTCGTACATATGCTGAAGAAGTTAGATGAAATAAAATACTTTTAAAGATAGATTTAATGTTTTTTTTTCTTTTTATTTGTTATAGATGAACAGATGTATGCAATGGATGATGGATGCTATGGAACGTGTTAAAATGTCTAAAGAACCGAAACCAAAACTAAGATCAGCAGTAACAACGAATGGTAAGATTATTTAATTTGTTTTATTTCATTTTTAATCTGCTTATTTCGTTAGATCTAAAACAAACTGACGAATGAATTTAGCTGTGATTAAAATCCTATGCATTCTTATTGTAGATTTTTTTTTCTATAAGTTTGTTTTGTATTAATATTTTATTTTTGAAAGCTAACATGTTTTTTGGGATTTAATTAAAAAATATTTTTGCGTCTAATTTCAGATATACTGTTGTCAATGGATTTTTCTGAGCATTTTCGAACGAACTAATCAAGACAGTCATGTTATTGCATAATACCTGACTTCAATGGTCATCTTTTTTATTGGTACATTTACTATTTTATTCATTGAATAGTTTTTCAAAAGAGAGAATATGAAGTCTATATCGTGACGATCAATATATTTTGTCTTTAGTTTTAGCTTTTGTATGATTTTTAGTAGGCAAGGACAAAGCACTGTAATTAAATCAAGTATCAGTTAATAATTATATATACTTTATGTTACTGTGAGCGGCGAAAGAGTTATTTTGTACATGTATGCAAACAGCATTTTTTTATTGAATAATAAAGTCTATATTTGCACTATTATTTATTCTACAAATGATTAATTAACTGCTATGAATCTAGAAAAGGAAGTAGAACGATTTCAACGTACGTATATCTTTTTTGATACGTATGTAAACACCCATTTCGAAAAAAAAAGTTAGATGAGTATTTTTATTAATAACTTTTTGAAAAAAAACAAGGCAGAGCGCTGCGGTTCTCACCATTGAAAAAAGAACATGGAGTCCCTTCGAGGCATATACTAAAGATTCTTATACGGTTTCCTCTGAACTTTTTTTTAATCAAACTTATTTTTCAAAAAGTTTCGCAAAAATGGTTTCTTTTAACATAGTCACAAAAAGCAAAAATGTGATGTTTTTCTTTGTACAGCAATTACTTGAAAAATTAGCTGCAAATTTTTGACGAGAGTACTAATGAATCCTGAATAACTAAATCTAAAAATCTGAGGCTTGTGTAGTGTTGTATATCACTTATTGACTGTTCGAATGAATATTTGATAATTGAAAATTCACCATAATCATCTCCCAGTATGCATTGATTTTCAAAAAGGTCGATTGAATACCTTAAAAAAAATCAGGTCGAAAAAACTTGTAATACACGATTCGATACGTGTTCATTTCCTCTTTCTAAAAGTGAAAACCGAAGCTCTGTTTCGAGTTACAATTATTCACAGGTTATCGTCCAGGGTGGCGCTTCCTTTTTTCTTAAAAAGAGTGGAAAGTGAAATAAATTGTTTTGCTTTCTTTCATTTATTTTTGAACTTTTCGCTTTGAATAAAGTTGTTTCTAGTCATCTAATCAGAAGAGGTGGTTTTTTTTTATTTGTCTAAAAACAAGAAACAGAAAAAATAATTTTTTTTTCTTCTTTTTTCTGTTTGAAATTAAAAACAAAGTAATTGTACTATTCCAATTCTTACTTCTATTATAATTATTTTTGCAGCATATTGGATCGAGAGTTTTTCTTCTTTTACTTATTGCATCGTGTGATATGTTGATTAGTATTCATTGCTTGTTCTTTGATGCTTTTCAGATATTAAATATATCTATATTATGGCAGCAACAAATCTATCACAAGATATCAAAACGGATGTTCAACAGACAACAAATGCTGAACTACAATCACTTATTGAAAAGGCAGCTGATTTAGTACTTAACTGTGAAGCTATTCTATTTACTAGTGGTGCTGGAATGGGCGTAAGTAGTGGACTTGGTACATTTCGAGGTGTTGCAGCTGGTGTTTGGCCACCTTTATTAAAGCATCCAGAATTAGATTTTACTGATATGAGTAATCCACAATGGTTTACAAAGCCACAAGGTAATAGTGATAAGCATAATACAGCTAATTTTGGTTATGCTTTTTGGGCATATAGATACAATGCTTACACATCAGCTGCTCCACATCTTGGCTATGAAATTGCTAAACGATGGAGTGAAATGAATCATGTTAAATTTTCATTTAGTTTTACTAGTAATATTGATGGTCATTGGATAAACTCAGGTTGGAATGAATTAGCAGTTCTTGAATGTCATGGTTCCGTTCATTATATGCAATGTATTGATAAATGCGGTAAAAATATATGGGATACTAACAATTCATTGAAACTGAATGTAGATCCAAAAACAGATTGTGCTATCGATCCTTTACCTCAATGTCCTTATTGTAAGAAGTTAGCACGACCAAATGTATACATGTTTGGCGATTGGCAATTTTTAGACAACCGATTAAATAAACAAATCGAACATTACGAAAAATTTAAATCTGATATTACTAAAACAAAAGCCAGATTATTAATTATTGAGTTAGGAGCTGGTACAGCTGTTCCAACAGTTAGAGAAGAAAGTGAAGCAATATTCACTGATTCAAGATGGACAACTGATTTTATTCGCATTAATCCATTAGAAGAACATTCGATAATTAGTTTTGATTACAAAAATAAAGGTAAAGGACAAACAATAGAAATTGCTCTTGATGCATTAACAGCTTTGACATTAATCGACGAAACAATCAAGAAGAAATTAAAACAATAACAATGTTTCAAACATGAATATTAAATTTTTATTTGTGTAAAAAAATAAAATAAAATTTATTTACGTATTCCATATTGGTTTTATTATAAGAGAAATCTTTTTAACATGACATTAATAATTTTATTCTATCTTTTTTTGAGAATAGCTATATCAACAGATACTAGCTAAAAAAAGAAATATATTTCAGCTTGTTTTCTATTTCCGTCTGACAATAATAAACAAATGTTGAATGTGATTATATGAGTATGTATTTAAGAAACATATGTTATTGATAATTTTATTAGAAAAAAGAACTATTTATTTTCATAAAATATTCGTCAATTGTTTTATTTGAAAAATGTTGCACTTCTCACTGAATTATCAGTGATAAAAAAGTTATCATTAAGATGACGTCAATTTACAATTGATTAAATTACTATTGTTTTCCAAAAGACATAAGAAACTCATCTAGAATTACAATCAGCAGATATCACTTCTTTTAAGTAGAAAATATTCATATAAGTCTAAAGAAGTATATGAATTTTTGTCAGTTAGTTTTACTCTAAAATATTTTTCAAAAATCTCTCCAACAAAGATAATTTGAATACACAAGTATATTAAAAATAATATTTCTCATAATGTCTGACAATGTGTGATTGAAAATAATTCCAAGCAATAAATCATAAAAGAGATAAGAGAGAAAAGTTCATTGCTAATATTTTGTTTTTCTTGTCATCATATAAATCATGATTTTTTCATTTTCACAAAAAAGCTTCCATCTGTTCAAAAAATAAAGAAAAAACAACATTCATAATTCATATAAATATCTCTAAGAATTCTTTCATATCGTATTATTCGATTCTATTCTGTTGAGATAGTAATGTTTCGCTTTCTCTCTTTACTTGTCGGCTTTATCTTATCTATCGATTCTTTGAATACGATTCGAATTCTTGGCCTTTTTCCTGAATATCCGAATGCAACTTCTAATTCTATGGACGCTAATCCAAGTTATCATTGGACAACTCAATGCATGGAAATGTTTCGTGCAGCTATAGTTCTTGCTAATCGCTACAAAGTCTATGTGGATGGCCGTCCCATTAATTATACTATTCTTCAGACAAACACCAATTCCAATGGTTATACGGAACTTGAACTTGTCTGTCGATCAATTACTAATCAAACAGAACCTGATGTTGTAGGTGTTGTCGGACCATCAAGTTCAACTAATGCACGTTATCTTGGCCCATTTGCTGCACGCATACGTTTGCCACTTGTTTCTTATGCTGCAACTAATGCTGATCTTGACGATACATTTACCTATCAAACATTTTATCGTACTATACCTTCAGATACTCTTCTAGCTCAAGCTGTTGTGCAATTGTTTAAATATTTTTCATGGACAACTTGTACAATAATTATTGGAAAAGATGATTATGGTTATGGTGGATTGAAAATATTATCAGAACTTTATTATTTAAATTTGTCAATTCAAGATCGATTAATATTTGATCCACAGTCTGATAGATTTCACGTTGATTTAAAGCAAACATTAGAAAAAAGCCGATCTCGTATTGTATTAGTTTGGGCTAATCAAAGTTCAACTACAAGAATTACTCAACGTGCACTTGCAGAAGAACTTCTCGGTAGAAACTATGTATGGGTAATGACAAACAAGGTAAATTTGAAGATATTTTAATTTGAAAAATCCATTCATTTTCTGAAAGAAATTAAATTCTATCATTAAAACAAAATCTAAAGAGACATAGATATCCATTCGGGACGATACTAACGACTTCTTTATACCTTTCGATGATCATTATTTAATGAATTCGTTTTGATTTATATTGTACCAACAATATTTTCAGATTGATTTCCATACATTCAAACAAAATGATTGGTTTAAGTTAAAAGGTATTCTTGCTGTAGTACCTCTCATAGGTAATAATAGTGCCTTTGGTATTAATGAAACATTACAAAAAGAAGCTTTCGATACATGGCGTAATTTATCAAGTGATAAAATCAAAGTTCCAGATCGATTATCTGCTGTTAGTCCATTTGCCATGTATACATTTGACGCTGCTTGGGCTTTGATTCAAGCATTAAATAAATCATTGCTTGACAACGAATCACCGTCAATGAAGAAATCATCTACATGCTTTGATAGTTTATTAGAGAATCATACTAAGTATCTTATGTATCTGAAAAATACTTGTTTTTTCGGCGTGTCAGGAATTATTCAGTTTTCGAGCAATAATTTACGTGAACATGTCCATGGTGCCATGTATGCTCTCTACAATGTGCAAGATATAAATCAGAAACCTGATAAAGTAAAACGAGTACCAAACTATAAACAAATAATGACATGGCATGAAACAAATCGTAATTGGGCAAATTGTACTGACCAAAACAATATTAATATCATCTGGCCCAGCAATGAATCTGAAAAAGTGCCTACTGATTATCCACAACTTCGAGGTTCGGAAAAACTTAATTGAAAAAACAAGTATTATCAGTTGAGAAATAGAAAGAATAAGCACGAAGAATATTGACAGTGAAGAGAAAAACAAGAAATTTCGATACATTATAAAAGTTCATACTGGTTAAAAGCAAATCTAATCGCTTGAGATAAATAATAGGATAATATTTGAAAAAAAGATTTATTGATCGGAAAAACAGTATTTTTCTTTAATTATCAGTGAAATTGAATTAAAAACTTTTGTCTAAAATCAAAGAACTTGATTAAAACTCGTCAATTTTTTTTCCATTCTGGAAACATTGTAATATGAAAGAACCTCAGCAATATACAACTACCTTGATGTCAGTTCATGAAGATCTTATCCTTTTGCTGAACAAGAATCTTTAGAAAAATTAGAACTCTAGTAGTCTCTTTCGAAATAACAAACAATGAAATTTAAATAACATATAACATTTCAATAATATTTTTCANAAGATCCCAGGATTGGGTTCGAGTGAGGAGAGTTCCGAAGTAGCCAAGATAGTTTGGTGGATAAAGGTCGAAGGTGAAAGCGTCGAAAGGCAGAATATCGAAAACCGAAATCCTTTTAGGGCACAGCTTTCTCTCGCACTCTCACTGTTGTGCTGTGTGCATGTGTATCGTATTACATTTCATTGATAAAATCTTAGAAAAAGTTTTTCACCAAGAATTTATAAGGATTTATAAAGGTTTATAATTTTCAACATTTTGTTTTTCGACATTTTTTTTCGACATTTTACCACTTTCCCGCCAAGATTAGAGAACGTAAAATTCTTTCTTCATCAGATTTGATATTAATCTTTCTCGCTTAACCTGAAATGTAGCAATTTTGCGCGAAGTGAAAACTTTTTGCGACTTTTATAAAAAATTCATCTTCTCTAGAAAATTTTCAAGAAGAGAAACCGTGTCTCATATAAGAAAATTTCTCGATACTTTTGTCATCTTAGGCGATCACGTTAACGACGATTGTTCTAATTTAGACCGTTTCAAAGGGAACATTGACTAAAGTAGGAAGTTGTTTTGAGTAAAGTGTGCTTACGCAGTTGTTACTTTTCGTGGAGCGAATACGTTTTTCAGACTCATGAAAAACTCCTCTTTTCCTTATGTTTTTTTCGAAAGAAAAAAGTGTTGCGATAGGTTTTAGAAATTTTGACACCGAAGACGACCACGCTAGTGACGACTTTTCAAAAATAAAGCTCTTCAGATAGAAGACAGTAAGAAAATGGTTATGGAAACAGAAAAATCACAGATATTTTTAAATTGAGTGCACTCGTGTCATTACTTTTTCACGAGGCAAAACATTTTAACATCCCTTCAAAATTTTCTAGCAAAAACCATCGTTTGAGATTGGATGTCAATTAAAAACACAGCTGATTTCTTCAACTTGCCACATTACTTCATATTTCCCATCGACACCCCGAAGACAGTTTCTCATTATTTGAAAAGGATCATCTTCCGACTTTTCTTCCGGCTTGGGACTTTCCTGGAAGATATTAGCAAAAAAAATCTCAAAGGTGAACTTTAAAAATTCCAAAAACATTTATCAAGTTTGTTGACTAGTAATAAATAATTTTCGATTATTTAGAGAGTGTGCACCTCCTCACACCCCCTTCTAACATTTTATCCCAAGCTTCATTTTGAAGTTCTAAAGAATATCATTCATATTTCAATTAGAAAGATATAAACATTATATCCATTTATTTGAATTAAGATAAGATTACGATATAATAAATCTATCCTGAATGGAATTGTTTTTTATTGAAAAATGTTATTGAAATATTATATGTTATTTAAATTTCATTGTTTATTATTTCGAAAGAGACTACTAGAGTTCTAATTTTTCTAAAGATTCTTGTTCAGCAAAAGGATGAGATCTTCATGAACTGACATCGAATTAGTTGTATACTGCTGAGGTACTTTCATATTACAATGTTTTCAGAGTTGGAAAAAAATTTCCAATTTTTCATGAGATTCTTGTTGGAATTTGCTAATTAATATAGTTTCTCCTCAATACTCTTGACTATTATTTTTTGCCTTTCGATTTAAAAAGAAAACAAAATCAAATATATATCTTTTTAAGGCACGATATGATTTACATTGAATATATATTTAGGTGTACATTTGCGAATTCTTGTCATCGAAGCACCTCCATTCGTTATAGTGCACAATATTTCGGCTCAAGGTCAATCCTGGAACAATATTAATCTTGGTGAGCAGGTTGGTTTTCGCATTGATCCTTTAAAAACTAAAAAACCAAATATTTTTATTTATGGAATTGTTGCTGATTTAATTCGTGAACTTCAACAGAAAATGCATTTTAGTTACACTATTGATGTAGCTGATCTATCAACAAACTATCATTCTCTTGTTGCATCAGTAGCAAGTGATAATCGTCAATATGACATTGCTTTATCTGATATCAGAATCACTTCAGGTCGTCTTTTAACAGTTGATTTTTCAACACCATTTCATGAAAATACATTTCGAATAATAACTCGACAAAATCCATTTTCTTCATCAGTTAGTCTTTTCTTATATTTTAATCCATTTACTTGGGATGTATGGGCAGCTATTTTCTCAATTATGATTTATTCGGGAATCATTGTTTATCTTTTTGAACATCAAAATATAAAAAATGAGAATAGTCGATCTGAATCTGAATTAAAATCTATTGTAATTGGTATATGTCGCACATTAACTAGTATTTTAATCATGAGTGGTGACGTACGTCTAACAACAGCTTCAAGTCGATTAACAGTTTTAGGTTTATATGGATTAGGTGTTATTCTTGTTGCAACATACACCGCTAATCTGTCATCTTCTCTTACGTTAAGTCGTGCTCAACCGTCTATTTCTGGTATTGATGATATAAAAAATGGTCGTGTACCTTTTTCGCGTATTGGTATTGTCACTAATTCAGCTGCATCAGATTATTATATACAAAATATTTCTTCAACATATTATCCTCTTTCTTCAGCCGAAGAGATGTACTTAAAATTACAGGATCATACAATTGATGCATCCATATGGGATTCATCTGTAATTGAATATGCTGTTAACAATTATTTTTGTGATAAATTAATTGTAACTGGTGTTGGTTTTGTTAAATCATCATTTGGTATTGTGTTACCTAAAAATTGGCTATATAAGAGAGATTTAGATGTTCATATTTTGGCTCTCCGTGAATCAGAAAGATTAGAATCATTAGAAAATTTGTGGCTTAAACATCGAGCATGTTCATCATTATCAAGTAGTTCAAATCATGTTGATGGTTCGAAAAGTGAAACATTCTCACTTGATGTTTTGGGTGGACTCTTTCTTACGTTTTTGATCATAACTACGATTGCTTTTGGCTTGCATATATGGTGTTGTCGAGTAGTTATCATCACTACATTTTATCAGAGTACGAAACGAATAACACTATACGTAATGCGAATTACAATGAGATGTTAATATAAACTTTAGTAGAATAATGTGATTAATCACACAAGCAACACTAAGAAAATTATTCTGTCAAATATGATTGCTTTTCTATGATTCAAGAAAAATAAAATATATTCCAGAAGAATACACAAAATTGTCATTGATCATTTTAATGAACTTAAAAAAATAAATACACTCTATTATTCATTTCAAAAAAACAAGTGTCAATGTTTGTTCTTTGAATAGATTTTGATAGGAATGACGAAGAATGATTAACTTTTCGCCATTTAAGAGAGAACATCCTGAACCGTCACAGTAAGTCGAAATGTGATTGGTCAACAATTGACCAATTAGAGAAATTCTGAGCGAAGATTTTACAAACGAAATTCTGAAGTTATTTTCCATTAGATTGTACCATTTAATATGGCTAATCGATAGAGAAAAGTCTTCTCTGACAATCTAAAAAGACCTCAGCCTCTTAACGATTTCCATTCAAGAGTTACAAACGTTTTCCTGAGACTCTCGTTTTCAGTAAATTTACTTTGGAAGGTTCCAAAAGAACTGTATACAATGGTAATCAATCACACTGATCCAAATGATGATGTCGATTTCTAGTTTCAAAGCAATGCGAGACTACTATTTCAGTATCTTTCGACTTTCAAAAATGTTCCCTACTCAGCAGCATAACAATCAAAGTTTTAACAAGATACGAATAATGATCTGTGATTGCTTTGAAAATGAAATCACATATCACTATTCGACTCAGCGTGATGAGTTCCACCTATATGAAGTCCTTACAGAGTTTTCCAAGGCTAATCTGTTGAAATCTGGCAGTCTCAGGAAAATCCTTACAACTCATGAATGCAAACGATTATGAAATAGAGGTTCACGTAGATCAAGGCATAAGAGTGTTTTCTAGAGATTGATCATATTACACATCAATCTCTAATGAAACATGACATCAGAATCTCGTTGTCAAAATGTCCGCTAAGAGCTAAAACCCTAAATTTTTCCGTTGCCCCTATCAGAAATTATTCAAATAACAAACATCAACATTCTTTTTTGAAATGGTTCAAATGTCAATCAATCTATTGAATCAAATAATGTAAACACTGTTTTATCTTATAAAATAAGCGATATATAAAATGTTGTTTTTGAAAAATTTGCTCCACGTAAATTTTTCTGAAATTTAATATGTCAATGCGCATCTAAAGTTGTAATATGTTTTTATGGAAAAGATCATTAAGAAGTTGTTTCATAAGGATATTTAAACAGAGTGGTTTTGATCATTCTATTAACATTAGAAGAGAATAATTGTTTTTAATGTTTGTGTCGTAAACAGACTTCTATATTCTTTTCTAATTATGTTTTAGGCTTATTTAGTTAAAGAATTCTGCATATTTAACCTAGAAGATTGACTCTATCTAACAGTTATTAAAATAGGATTCAAATGTGTGCCGAATTGATCATCATTTTAATCTTGTGATTATCTTTACATTGATAAGAAAATTTATTATTAATTCAATTACTTTAAAGTTGTTTTAAGCTTATAATAACACTCAAGAAATATCCAAAAAACGAATCGTAGATCTCATTGAAACTATTCGATTTCTGTCCTTATTTTTTATAGAATATGAAAAAAATGAAAATTGATTAATAAAATGAAGTTTAAGAAGACGAAATAGAGTTTTGACTCGAAAATTGCTCTCAGTTCTTTTTATCGATTAAGGTCAATTTCTTCTATAAAAAAATAATCTAAGCTTCATGAAAAATCAGATATAATGGCTTCAGTACAGTTTTGATAGATCATGATCATGTACTCGCTGATTGCATTTTTATTTGCACATATATGACCCATATCTTTTCGTCATTTAAAGAGGCAACTAATTCAATAAGAATACATACTAATAGGATTTCATTCAAAAGAGGTACACATTCATTGTAATTTTGGCAAAAGATGAAGAAGATCGTTACTTTTCTGCTAACTCTTCTTGTTGCTCATACTACGGCTAACAATGGCACACGTAAGTCAATATTCTAACAATAAATATCTATTTATCATCTTTGTTAATATTAGAATTTTCTTCCTTTGTCAGTCTTGTAAGTCCTAAAATTGTTTCATATTTACTTGCTATATTTCAATTCAATACTCTTGAACAAGTTAAATTTCCACTTAACACCATAATTCCGTCTACAGCACGAAAGATTAGCGTGACTGTCTTCATTCGAAGTGGAATGACTTCTGGTGAAGCTGCTTTTAATGTTTGGTTATGGACTGAATGTTCTGAATCCGGTATTAAAGATACAAAATTCAAACGTGGCTATCGTTACTATCAAAGTGCTTATTCATTTGATTTGGAAACACTTGAATTTTTCTATTGTTCATCGAAGCCTGAACTTAATGTCATTACAGATAATCAAGCAAGTAATGTACACCTTGAGCTATACGCAGTAGGTTATACTAACATTTAAAGATGTTATTGAAAAAAAAAAAAAATTCTTTTATTTCAATAAATATGTTGTCTGGAGAACGTGAACTATTCGAGAAAAATTTTATTTCTGTGTTTACATCATCCATACCTAAAATTGGTAGAGTATTTGAAGAAAAAGTATAAATTCTAGAATGACCGTATAAATTATAAAAAAGTAAATATAATTGATATTCTGTATACGACCGATAAGAATCCATTTAGAAAAAAAATTCTCTAATTTCAAAACAAATGAATAGGATCTGCATTGTTAATTTTTTCAACTTCTTTCAATATCAAAACTGACATATTTTACTGATTGTAAGTAAAGCAAAGTGAAAATTCAAAATTTTCACACCATTTAATGAATATTTATTTGAAAATTTTAACTTTAACGTAATCATATTTTGTTGATGATTGTGCTATTTCAATGAAACAATTTTGATTCATGACATTGTATAAATTTCATCAACTTGAATTACATAGAAGATATATACTTGAAGCATAAGACAGATTGCCATGAATATATAGACTGAATGAAAAATTCACTTTCTTATGAGATTTTATCGCATATCACTGTGGAAAAAAAAATATAAATCAAATTACTGTAGTCAACAAATACAGCCGTTTATAGTAAAATATGTCACACATCAACGGACCGTATTTCTTCGTAAATACAGGACCAAAAATACGACAGCACTACGACATCTTCACGACATTTTACAATGAGAATACGGTATTGTTTACGATCAGTAATACTAGATACATGATAACAATATCAGACAGCGTAAAAACGGTTTTTTACAGTAATGATATGATAATTGATGGTGTTACGTAATGGTTGACCTGGGGAGATGTGCATTTAGTGTATATTGGATGTATCATGCTTATACTTGCTGGGTAGGCCGGGTATGTGAATCGTTTCTGTGTCTAAAACAGCACTTACTTGAATAGCCAAACATCTACCTACACTCCAAAATACTGTTTCGATCACGAAGATACTTTACGGCTTATATAAGATCGTTTATGACTGTCGCAATAATAAACCAGGGCGTCCCAGGACGATGAGTACGATCGCCGAGATGACGATCGTTCGATAGCCTGAAAATCGAGTATACGAACAATTACAATACAGTAAAATACGGACGTAATACTACGTCCATCAAACGATGATAAAAGCCATTTAAAACGGCCTTTTACGAACATGCCTTTTTGAGCTCGACTGATTTATATATACGTATATAGCGTGAAATTGAACCAAACCTTTTTGTATATGAATATCCGCAATGTAAGCATAAGTCAAGAACTGTAATCAATCTGCATTGACACCATGTAGTTCATGCGTCAGTATAGCAACGTAAATGGAGTTGAAAGTGTATTTTCTTGTGTTGTGGATTTAGTGAAAGATCAGAAAAAATATTTCTTTTGTATTTATAATACTTTTGACCATATCGTTGATTAATTACAAGTCAACAACGGTGTTCTGTTTCTCGTTCTTTTTTTAATGTTATTCAATGAAATACTATGCGAAATAGCTAAGATTCTTACCCAAAATCTGCAATCGACTCCTTCTTAAACTATTCCCTTCTACAAACAATATTCTGGCTTACGCTCTTCTCGTTTAAACCATTATGTTACCTTCAAGGTATAAATTGTTGTACGAGAACAAGATTGATCATCTAGTGAATTGATAGAGTAAGTGTTATGGATTATTTACGAATCAATTGTTGTCAATACGACTATTGCATTCAAATCACAACGAATCTTTGTTGGTCATTAAGTATTTTCCTATCCGTTTTTTCACAGATCTTTATATCGCATTATTTTTTATATTTTCAAATATATTTAATCGAACTATATAAAACTCTAAGACAATGCCATAGAAAATCATGTCATAAAAGTACGTTTCTCAATGAACTGAGAAAAATAGAACAAATACTGACGACATTAACGGTATCATTTTTTTTAGTATCACCCATTAAATAAAAACAAATGACTATTGTTAAAAAGAACATAAAAATTCATCACAGCTATGCAATATGAAAATGAAGTTTTTATATTTTTCTTAAATTTGATTTTTATTAAATCTGAGCAATCATAGTACAAAAAAGCAGCTAAAGATCTAAAACAATTATCAAAATAATTAGCTCGGCCAAAAAGTAATTTTTTTCTTTATACAAAAAAGACGATGATACTTAAATTTAAAACAATGTCTTAATCAAACTATAAAATACGTGAAATTTTGACTCCAAAAAAGTTTTTGAGGACCGATCTGAAACACTGATGTTGAAGGTCTCTAGTAGAAATATGTAACTTTAGTTTAATGTTACAGCAACATAGATAGAACTTCGCATTCTCAATTAGCAGCATTTATTTTGTTTCCTGGTAATTTTCGGATATTCTGTTTTCGTTTAATAAAAGGACTGGGTCTGAAGACTGGTGATAATTTTAATTCTGTAGTCTGTTCACTGACGTTAGAACTTTTAATATCATCCAAATTGAATTGAGAGCCTGTATATGCGTTTGATCTCAGATGATCATGCGAATCTAAAATTGAAACGAATGTTTATAATTTAAGTGAATCTATTGTAGAAAACTTACTCTCAAATTCTAAAATGCCACGCCGATTAGCTTGTTTTCCAATTGGTACTGTCTTATTTCCTGAATTTCGTTGGGTAAGAGGAACATTGCCCGTATATTCAGCCAATACTTGGTGTTCGACAGAAAGTGGATTACTGGTACTAACTGCAGATTGAGGAGATGGAAGAAGTATTTCCGTTTTCTTCCAGTTTACTCCTTCATATACAATCCATCTACTCAAGTTTAAAATAAATTTCTTAGCATATACATGTTCTACCCATTTTATAGGAATATTTTTGTATCCATAGTATGCACCAGCTAATTGACCATAAATGGCAGCCGTTGTATCAGTATCATCACCGAGATTCACAGCAGCAAGTACACCTTTCTCAAAAGAGTTATTATCAGACCAAAATGCCCATAGGGCAGCTTCAAGAGCATTGACTATATAACCTTTGCCACGAATTCCATCTTTATATCCACCCTCTTTCTTGTAAGACCCTTCAGAAATTTTTTTAATTTCCTTACAAAGTGGCTTATCACCAAACCATTCCTTGTGTTTATTGTAAAAGTCTTCGTCAAGTAATTGTTTTTTTGTATAGTCATGAAGTGTGGCGCAAATCAGAGCTCCATAGTATCGACATGCATCGTACGCTTTTGTATCACCATGAGTAATCTGTCCACTGTAGCCAGAGAATTCTATAGCATCTTTTGGATAATTATGGAAAAAAAGTGGTACAGGTGCAAGACGCATGAGTGCACCATTACCAGCGACACCAGACGTACTGCAGTGTACTTGAAACATTCGGAGATGATCATGATCTGAAAGATAATCTAGTTTTTCAATAGGAATATGATGTTTTTTGGCAAATATTGTTTGACGACGCATGAATTCATGTAGTGACTGAGAAGTAGCTGCACCGATGTCAAAACAACGTCCAGTGGATGACATATATCCAGACTCAAGCCACCATTTATAACGAACTAATTGATCATAAGGTACAAAACCACGACGAACTATTAATGAAATAGCCAAACAAAGAGCCATTGAGGTGTCATCGGTGAACTAGAATATTTATATCTTCTATAATAGTTGATAAGAAGTCTTCGACAATATCATTGTATATTAATTAAAAGAAAGCGTGCTCACTATTCTGATTAGATTTCTTTTTTTGCAAGAAATGAACTACCGATAATCTTATCAGAACATTGTTTTGATTCCTAGTATTCGAAGTAGTTGTTTCATTTTCGAAAGAAATCTTATCAAACATGTCAGTTCAAATTACATAAAGAGCGCATCAAGATGGTGTAGATGTGGATTTCGGTAAAGACAAGACTCACACCTCGATGCTTCGAACTTCAATAAATTTCATTTAGTAAAACTTTGTTTTAATTTTCTCTAATATAGAATACGATGAAAAAACAAAACTTGCACATTTTTGAGACCTCATGTACCTCTTTCTTCTAGATTTTGACTAGATATACAAGTAAACATTCGTAAGAATAATACTCAGCATGCCCCACAAGAACATCACCCAAAACCAATTCAATGAAAGAGCCATGGATTTGACCTGGTCGTCTTTCATCGATTGGAACAACAAGAATTCGTGTGATGTCACTATTGCTTCCAATTAGTCTTATATATATTATTTTTTCGTTTATAATAATAAAATGTATAGTTTCTAATTTCTAACGAAATAATAGAGTACTTGATTTATGCGATCTATTGTTGTTTTGGATGCTTCTTTTTGAAAGCGATAGTAGATATCAATTGATGACATAATAATGTCATATATGCTGTGTGCTTATGACTAAATCAACACACTCAAAATTGACGAAGGCATAACTTTCTCTTGTGTTCTCGATGAAGAACAAAAAAAACAAATTGGTCATACTGGGAATGAATATATAAATTTTCACCGAAAGCAGCCAACTGTTTCTTTCGACAAGTGAAATAAAAGTTTGAACAAAAGTGGATGCCTAATGATTCTTTTATGACATTTATTACATGAAATTTTTACGTCTACCCAAAGAAACATTTACATCAACCTTATGAAATGTTTCACCAATCTGCCAATGATGGTAGTCAATAATGAGAAATTCTATCTAACGATTCAAACTTCAGATGTTTCTAAGAGATTCGTTTCTTTTTGTAATAAAAAAACTTCATGAATTATTATATTAGTTTTCTCTATTGTAAAATACGATGAAGAGACAATACCTGTCCTTTTTTGAGACCCCATGTCCCGCCACCTTCCAAATCTTTTACTGGATTTGCAAATAANGGATATAATAATAGTCTGATAACTACTAGACACATGTGAACGTGAATATTAATAACTCTGGGTGAATTGGAAAAATTGAAAAAGATTTTTAAGTCAATATTGTGTGAGCATATCAGAGCGATTTCATTGTAATGGAAAATAAATAAATACATACTGAAGAAAAAAACTAAATTCTTATATGGATCATCGTGTCAATTACATAATGGCAAAACTTTGCATGCCAACGCAGAGTTGTTTTGATTATGGTTTTCGTCGATACGATCCTTTTGCAATGACATACAGAATTTAGTAAAATTCGAGCCATTTTGTAGATATACACCAATAATACTTTGGTATTTCCATGTGAATCATATATGTTGCATAAAAATGCAAAAACATTGCATGAAACTATTTGCAAGGATAGAGTCATGCAAGATTTGGGATGCTTTGCTTAAAAAATTAGAAAATTGTATTTTCATGAATGTGGTACTCTTACATTTATGTAAAACAATTGAAAATATTTGAAATAGCTTACATCTTCATACATGAGATACAACGACTTCAAAAAATATTTTGCAAGCAAATGCTAGTTTCTCAACATTTCCTAGAAATATACGCGATTTTTACGCTTTTGCGTTTGATTGAACGGTAGAACTTGATAATGTATAAAATATTAGATAAAGTCTCTCTCAGAGATGTCCATCGCGGCTCAAAATCTGCCGCTACCGCGCCGCGGAGATTGGAGAGAAAATTTGCAGCGGCGCTGCCGCGATGGTACTCGAAAAAAAGTTTCGAATTTCATTGCTGTGAATGTATTGAAATACAATTTTTGTCACTAATCGATGAGATTCATTGAGTCTTAGAGTGTTACATCTGTGGACACACAATTTTTGTGCAAATTCATGCAGTTTTTGCAATGTCTTCCAGAAATAAGGTGCCGCCGCTAACCGCTACCGCGGCAGCACCGCGATGGACATCTCTGGTCTCTCGCTAGAAGCCTACATCTATTTTTTTTCTATAGTCAAAAGTCATCTAAAAATTTATAGTTGACTTTTGTTCAAGGAAAATAAAATTATCAAAGTATTCTAATTCATTATTATCATAAGGAAATATTTACCTTTCTTTTGTTTTTGATAATAATGGTTTTGTATCTTGTTCTGTTTCATTAACAGTCATGTCATATCTCTTTTTTCTATCATTATCAAAAGAAATAGGAGCTGATTTGTCTTCACGGAATGAAACACAAAATGGTGCTAATAAACCAAATGTACAAATACTTATTAATAATCCGAAGCGTTGAAGTAATGTGAATTGAGACGGTTCTATTTTATCATACCAAATACTATTTAAAAGTTGATCACAACATGGTTGACCAACAAAAGTTTTATCATCAGCATCAACAGCTACCTTAAAATAGAAAATAGAAAAAATTATGTTTTGTTTTTATTTCTTGATATTAAATCTCACTTGAAGACATGAAACACCACCTAATAGTTTGATACGTCGAATAGCAATTTCACATGCCTTTTCTTCATCAAGATTATAACAACATTTTAAAGATTGATTTGCATATTCTTCAAATTCTTCAGCTTGACCATGTAAAACATCCTTTGATTCATTATCATAAGCATAGTCTTCATATGATTTAAATATTTTTGATGCTATTAATGCAGCACATGTACGTGTTTGCATATGACTTAATATAACTTTGGACATTTCAATACGATTTGTTAATATCGACCACAAAAATAAATCACGAAAAACAAGTTCTCGACCATCTTTTTGAGCTTCTTCTGGATCAGGTACTTCAGAATCACTGTCATTATAATCTGTATTTGGAACCGCACGACTATCCGCGACACGAGCTTCCACTAAACAGGGACACCATGCTTTTATTTGTTCCCAGAGGTTAGTGTCTGAATGAGTATATATTGATTTAAAATAATCACCTATTAAACTTTTTAATATTATATCAAGATCTTGTTCGGAATTAAGTCGTTTGTTGCCATAACATCTTTTAAGTAAAAACAAACGTTCTTTCTAGAGAAAAAAAGACAGTTAGCGCAATTCCTGTGAGATTAAAATGTGAAACACGATGTAGCTGCCGTTGCTAATCAAAGAGGATTGTTTTATTCTATCTGTTTTTGGACATATCTCTTCACCATTCTTTTATTTAATGCTCCTGATATGAGATAAGAAAGTAGCTCAAATGTTAGAACGAGACATTTTTGATATACGGTTTGTAGTGACCTTTGGCTAATACCTGTCACGGTCTGTGGGGAAGGGGAGACGGGGATGAGTCTAAAGTTCTACTATTATGTATTTCAATACTCCTTTTAGATCGTGTTTCACAAAAGAAAAAGTAGTTCGACATAAAATAGATCATCGAATCTGTTATTTTATCTTACATTTTTCTTGTCATCATTGGCATATAATCTAAGCAATTGTTTCGATCTTAATTTCCATGGTTGATTAGTTTGTCTTTCATAGAACATTTGAGTTACATCGAAATTTAATTTGATAAATGTATTAACAAATTGTGGACGATCAATTAAAAGTGCATCAAAAAATAATTTTTCTTTCGTATCTGGCTAGAAAATAATTTTTTTTTCAACAATCTTTATTAGATTAGCTTGTAGACTTACGCGAAGATCATTTAAATCATCTTTAATGATATATTCTTTTGCTACATGAATAGCATTCCAAGCAAGTGCCAAATATAATAACTGGTCTCGATTCACTGCTTTATTTTTTTCTACACTTTCTTGTTGTTTTGCTATAAATAAAAATAATCATATAATTATATTGAATAGAATTCATTTTACCTTGTACAATAGCTTCAAAAATGGTATCATCTAAAGATTCATTACTATCCAGACTAAATATTCGAATTTTACATCGAACAGCTGGTTGTAAACAATAAAGAAAATATTTAAATAATTGCTCCATCTGTTTTTCTGATGTTTTTGATCCTTTAGATATATCTCTTAAACCATCACGTATTTCATCTGCATAAGGTAGAAATTTCACTTTTAATCTTGAAAAATAATTAATCAACGAATATAAATACGCATAATAACAAATAGATATTTTACTTTTCAACATCATCTGCTGCTTTGATATCGATTACTTGTTTCCAGTTAGCACCATCATTATCTTTTCTGCTTCGATGAATCATTGATTCTGTACGATTAAGAAAATTAGCAAGAAGATTAGGTATTCGACCGCTACCCTATTGTAGATAAAGAACGATCAATGTATATATATAACTATGACATAAATAGAAATACATACATCCACTAGTACTATTGGTATACTATTAGCAAGATCATTGTAAATTGTTGATAATGTATCTGGACCACCTTCAACTACTATAGTCACAATGGGAACTTAAATAAAATATTAATAAACAATAAGAAGTTGAAAATATAAACAGTAGTCGCAAAAAGCTCCATTCCCAGATAAAAAAGTACTTAAACTTGAATCATTTAGTCTTATAGTGTGACCACAAATAGAACATATTGAACACTAATTGCAAAGACTTAATAGGACTTGATCGAACTCAATGCGAAGCAACTAGAAGGCCAGGATAGATTCCCCTTCAGATGAAGACATCTCAACATAGAAAACAAATCTCATGATGTTAAACTCTTTACTCAGATAGCTCAGTGCTGCTCCTATCACCAATACAAATTCTATGTCAAACGATTTTAGTTTGTCTGATTTAAGAGTAATCTTTGAGTAATTTCTACATAAGAGTTGATGAGAATCGTTGACAAGTGAGCGATATCTCAGACTGGTTTTAACCATTTGTCTTGAAATATTCTCCAATGAGTGCCTTGCTCTAATGAATTTTTCCTTGAAAATTTCATGAACGCAGTCATCAATAGAGAAGAGATCCATACTGAGGTTATTTCAGAAAATGATGTGTCTCCACGTCTCAAGGTTACAGCGGACTAAATTACCTTATCTGTGACAGAATATAGACATGTGCATCTTTATTTACTAATAACGAAATGGAGGTCAATCCATTTAAATAGTGAAAAACCAGAAAACTGTCAAAAAACCTTTATTGTGCCCGAAGAAAAAACCAATGGTTTCATCGTAAATCCTTTATATTAAGATCTATTGACCGTGGGTCGCTGCTTGCGATCAACGTTTACCGAATTCTATTTATAACCAAAATACTAGGAAAGAGGATTAAAGTTTATGTACTTTTTATCCGATAGTTGGACTTTTTGAGACTACTATAAAAGTACCATCTTTTTTATAACGCGATGCTTCAAGAA
Organism: Rotaria sp. Silwood2; assembly: GCA_905329745.1. NCBI lineage: Eukaryota > Metazoa > Rotifera > Eurotatoria > Philodinida > Philodinidae > Rotaria > Rotaria sp. Silwood2. Next base: position 2,458,409 of record CAJNSZ010000007.1, on the reverse strand, counting down.
CAAATTTTGTTCGATAATCTCCAATATCATATCCATAATAAGTTCCATCATCAAGTAATAAAAAATGCGTATGGTTCGGTTCAAGATCTTGTTCACTTTTTTTACTTTTTAATGTGCCCATCGTTGAATCTTGATTCAAATTAGTTGATGTTTTTGACTAGAAATAAAAATACAACAATTTAAAAAAAAAACAATTTTCAAACATTTACTGATATAAGTGATGCTCGATGTTTAGCTGCACCCCATTTCGAACAACCAATAGCAGTAATATGACTTAGTGGATTAGTTACTTTATGATCATGAATAGCTTCACCAACAAGTTGTACAACACCCGTTTTAAATCCTGTTGTTACAATCCAACCATCTTTAAAGTAAATCAAATCGATTTTATCTTTTGCATATTTTCTTTCTTTCTTTCTTTTTTTCTCTTACTTGCTCTCAACGCAGCTTGAATAATACCTTTCATAAATTCTCTTTCAAGTCGTTCATTTAATTTGAAATATTTAGCTCCTCCAATAATACACATTATTAATTGTGGTTCCGTAACATCCCATGTATCAAACATTAACTTAACAAGAATATTTGGGTGCGTTTCAATATCACATCGAATATACTNCCATCTTTTTTATAACGCGATGCTTCAAGAACAAATTTTGTTCGATACTCTCCAATATCATATCCATAATAAGTTCCATCATCAAGTAATAAAAAATGCGTATGGTTCGGTTCAAGATCTTGTTCACTTTTTTTAATTTTTAATGTGCCCATCGTTGAATCTTGATTCAAATTAGTTGATGTTTTTGACTAGAAACAAAAATACAACAATTTAAAAAAAAAACAATTTTCAAACATTTACTGATATAAGTGATGCTCGATGTTTAGCTGCACCCCATTTCGAACAACCAATAGCAGTAATATGACTTTGTGGATTAGTTACTTTATGATCATGAATAGCTTCACCAACAAGTTGTACAACACCCGTTTTAAATCCTGTTGTTACAATCCAACCATCTTTAAAATAAATCAAATAGATTTTATCTTTTGCATATTTTCTTTCTTTCTTTTTTTCTCTTACGTGCTCTCAACGCAGCTTGAATAATACCTTTCATAAATTCTCTTTCAAGTCGTTCATTTAATTTGAAATATTTAGCTCCTCCAATAATACACATTATTAATTGTGGTTCCGTAACGTTCCATACATCAAACATTAACTTAACAAGAATATTTGGGTGTGTTTCAATATCACATCGAATATAATTTGCATGAGTATTCGGCATAGATCCATATGCATTATTGCAAGCCGATTTTGTATGCTCCTTTCGATTCCATTCAAGACCATTTTTCTCGAGAACATCCCAAGAATGTTCACGACGAAGACGATTACAACCACATGGAACATCATTCTTATTTCTACCACTAAAATTATTTTTTTCTTTTTATTAAAAGAAAAGACAATTGAACTTTTGATAACATACGGATCAGTAATTGCTGAGGATTGTGGAATAAATGTAGTACATGTTCGTCGTTTTATATTGAGATCATGATAAATTGCTCGAGTCCAATCATCATCATCAGGCTCTGATTCAAGCTAATTTTAAAAAGATATCTTTTATGTGATTAAAAAAAAAAGAATTCGAAAATTACAAGATTGACTTTATAGTCGTTGTTTTTATTTTTACTGACGATGGAATTTTGTGGAAAAGAGTTCGTTGTCATAATTTAAGTTAACAAATGAATCTATTCGATGTGAATATTCAATATGTTATTGAAAATATATAAAATTTCATTCATAAGCATACGTCACAGTTGTCAAAATAGAATCAAACTTCATCACATAGGCATATTCTTTCTCTATGCAGCAGCCTCCTGCTATTAATAATTATCGGGAATTGAGCAAGAGAAACAAAAAGAGGTCGCGCATTTTTTGACATACTTCTTATAAACATACACATACTTTTCTAAATAGATAAATACTACATACACGAGCACAATCAGTATATTTGCATATAACATAATTCATAAGTATTTTATATAAAATTCGAATGCAAGATAGATATCTTAGATATCACAAGTTTTGTATAGAAAGAAATAAAATAAAATAAAATCAGCAACAATAAAACTACGAATTTATTTAAATAAATATATTCTAATATAAAAATCTATTCGCCCCAAAAAGCAAGTACAATTTTTTTATCAACAATTCCTTGTTGAAGTTTAACAAAAGCTTTGTGATCATCATGAGCCATATATGTATCTCGATCTTGTTCAGTATTGAAGGTTAATACAAAACCATGAGTAAAACCTTGATTTAAATTTTCTTTACCAATGTGTGTTCCGCTTTCGAATTGTTGCACTTGTGGTACCTTGGTCGTAGCTAATGCTCGAAATTCACGTTCAATTTTAGTAATATCGGCATGACTAGCTGTATCTTTGAATTTAAAGAGAACAATATGACGAAGAAATTTAGCACCACTTGCTGCACGATGAAACATTATTATTATTATTAATGTTAGAATGAAGAAAGGTTAGAATCTTTACTTTGTTCTTTTTTTTTTCTCTCTTTAAATGTAAGATAAAAAACTAAATAAAAAGTGATAGACAAAAGAAAATAACACTTTGAGTAATAAGAGTAGATGTGTTGTTTTATCATTCATTCTCACTTTCTTGATTAAAAACAAATAATTCTAGTGATTATTGTTGTTCTTTTCTGTGTTATCATGTAAATTATCAATAAACAAGAGAAAAAGTGACGTCGTACATGTTTATCTATAAAGATGTTCGTATTCATAGTTATTACCGTTGATAAGAATGAATATCAGTATCAAGGTTTTTTTGTTGCTTTTTATTCAGCCGATTGATAAAGAAATAATTTCTCTAAAGATAATTAGAGCACTAAGAAAGAAAGTTCCATGTGATAGTCGTCTTAATCACTACAAGATAATGATCATATTGTATTCTTTTCGTCTATCTAAAATATGTAATCTTGTTGCAATGGTTACGGATTAAATAATTTCGTTTGTACGCTGACTTTGATTCATTGAAACATATTATCAAATTTGTATATTTCATTCATATTTATGTCATAAACTTAAATGATATAAAGCATTTTGTTTTCATGAACAAAAGTGGTAAATGTATAAAATTATTTAAAATTTGTTACTTATAACTATTGCATAGCATAAATTAGAACTGGATAATCTGACTTTGCATTTATTTTTTGGTTTGAAACAAATTATCTACCGAGAGAAAGTTTCAATGATATTTTGTTTATATGATGGAGATATTATTCTAAGAAAGATCTTATCAAAACTTAGGCGAATGAGACTTATTTCGAAGATTACGACCATTGTATTAAATCTTCTCCCTAACACAAGGTGCATAAGAAAAATTAAACAACAAAAGTTCATTTTGAAATTTTGTCCATATGTATGCCGTTCTTGAGGTCATTAGAGTACTCGAAAAGTTGCAGTGGAACACAAATGCTTTCTTCTCCAGATAAGAATTCTTAAAAACTTGTCTCGTATTGTTTAAAGTTCAGAAATATTCACTTTTTTAACGATTCGACTTGTTTTTCTCTACTGAAATTTTTATAGTGTTCTAATGATCATGAAAATAATATTGGAGAAATATATGTAATTGAAATTCTGTATATACCTTCTATTAAGTGAAAAAAAATCAGTAAAATGATTATCATCTTCGAAAGAGGTTCTGTCAGCTCAAACCTTCTTAGGATTTTTCTTATAATAACGTCTTCAATGTATGGACATAATATCATTGAAAATGACATGGATCAGTGGACAACCTTCCCTTGTATGTTATAAACTTAACTCAACGTGATTAGAATTCCAAAAATATATATATATATGCTCTAGTTTAAAAAGCTTTCTTCAAATTTCATATAATATATATTTTATTTATATTATAATCTCAATACTGAAAGCGTAAAAATTTAATAAAAGAAAACATAGGTTCTCAGTTCTTTTTTTTTTAAAGATTTGCCTTTGCAAATAATTTCAAGAACAAAAAATCTTATATTTACACTCTTTTCTTTAATGATAAGAATGAATAAATAAAGACCTTGTATGAAGCATATCAACTAGCTATTTATTGAAATATAATTTCTTGATAATCAGAAGAAATGAATTATCAATCGTTTATGCCTATTCTTCTTCTTCTTCTTCTTGTATTCTCATGTTCAACAATTATTAATTGCCAATCCATTAATGATGATATTGCTATGATTCGTCAACGTGTATTAGAAATGGTAATTTGGCCAACAATGAATACTATATCAAATATAGTACATGCTGCAATTTTTTACAATGAAAAAATGAATAATTCATGTTATTGGGAAGATATTAATTATGCCGATAGAACTTTAGCTATTTGGGCCACAGAAGAACATTTAACACGAGTTAATATTATGATACAAGCATTAACATTTCCAAATTCTAGTGTAAAAAATGATCCAAAATTAGCAATCGGTGCTCATTGTGCTCTCAATGTATGGTTAATACGTGATTGGTTAAATCCAAATTGGTGGTTTAATCAAATAGGTATTCCACTTTTGGTTACTAGTCAATTATTAATGTTAGGTGATAATGCAACAAATTTTGAAATTCAAAAAATTACTGAAATATCATTTCGTTCTAATTGGTGGGAACATGATCCTGGAACAGGAGCAAATCTTATTTGGATGATTCAAATTGAATTATATCGATCATTAGCAACAAATAATAGAACTGGTCTTGAACAAGGTTTTACACGTATGTGGCAAGATATTGTTGTTTTACCATTAGGTGGACAAGGTATACAAAGTGATTGGTCATATCATTTTCATGGAACACAATTATTATCAGGTGCTTATGGACAAGATTGGACTTTAGCTATGTTTATATTCATTTTATGTAGTAGAAATACTCAATATGAATTAAATCAACAACAAATAATAATATTTACTCATTTTTTAATACAAGGTGATGCTTGGATGATAATAAACAATAGATGGGATTGGCAAGTTTTAGGTAGATCGATTGATAGAGCAGGTACTTCTTTACAAGTTGAATTTCAATCAAATTGGATTAGATCATTAGCACAATTAGTAGAATTAGATTATCTTAAAATAGATTTATTAAGTTTTGCTGATCGTCTTGATTGTAAATTAAATGCTACTTCATTAATTGGAAATAAACATTTTTATACATCTGATTATCAAGTTCATCGTCGTGTTAATTGGACAACTGCTATTAAAATGCAATCAATTCGAACTCAACCTACTGAATGTATTAATTATGAAAATCAAAAGGGTGAAAATCTTGGTCAAGGTGTATTAAATATCTATACTACAAATGCATCTGATTATAGAGAAATATTTCCTTTATTAGATTGGAAATCAATCAATGGTATTACTGTAGAACATGATATTCCAATTGAACCTTGTACACGTGGTATTTTCGATTGGATAAAATTAAATTTTGTCGGTGGTGTTAGTGATGATAGTTACGGTTTATCTATGATGGATACAGCAACTCATAATCTTACTGTAAAGAGATCATGGCATTTTTATGATGATGCAGTTATTGCATTAGCAAGTAATTTAACACTTAATACAAAAAATACAGCATGGACAACACTCGTTAGTCGTTTATTATCAAAAGGTAATGTTACTATTGGTTTTTTTAATGATAATATTATTTCACTTTCTGATGGAATTAATTATTCATTTCCTTATACGACCAATAAATCAGATAATGTTCAATGGATACATATTGGTGAAAGTAACATTGGCTATCTTTTACAAACACAAGAATTCTATTCAACATTAGGAGCAGAAGTGAGTACAAAAACAGCATCTTATAATACAATTGGACCATAGAATGATACAATAACTAGACGAACAGTAACTGTATGGTTAGATCATGGATTAGGACCGTATACTTGTAATTATAGTTATATTATTTTACCTAATATCAATGTTGAATTTATGCCTGAATTAATTAAACGTTATAATAATGATCATGTATTTTCTTGTATATCAAATAATGAGTTTTTTCATGGAATGGCATGGTCAACTATGCAACGTGCATCATTTGTATTATGGAATAATGTTACAACAATATTTTCATGTCAAAATTCATTTTTCAAAATAAATATACGAGTAAATGATGCTGGTGCTTATTTATTTAATGAAACTGCTACTGATTTTTCAATTACAGTTTCTCATCCAACTCGTATTAACGGTACTGTTACAATAAATATTGATAGAATCGGATATGGACAAGGATGTATTGTAGTATCAGATAGTACTACTAATGTTGCAATAGCTTTACCGTCATCATATCAATTTTTGGGTGCATCGGTAACAGTTACATGCAAGAAGAAACAAATACGGTGTCGTCATAAATAATTGTTTGTTTTTCTGTTAATGCAAACCATGAAATAAATAAATAGACTGTACAGAGATATAGATCCAAATGGCTGTTTTGTTTTCGCAACTTGATATTGGCATTTTAAATAGGAAATAAAATGAAAAAAAATCAGTTGAATATAAATACAATGTTGAAATAATTCAACATCATGTTACATGAACAGATACCTATTTTATGCAGCAACTATGTGAGGTATTCGAGTGTCATTTGCATTGAACTTTATGTTTTTCTTTTACTATTTTCTGCTCATTAAAACTGAATGTATTTAAAAAACAAAAGCTTTGTAATAGATTATACTTTTGTTTTTTGTTTCTGAAATGTGTCTTTTTTATATTCATTTATTTATTGAATGAAAAAGAAGCAGTATATTTGAACAAGCAGACTTTTTCTGAAAGTTTTATTTTATACTTGATGTTAGAGCCCCTTCGGTTGGTTCCGGATCCGTTTGCGTTTGGTTCTTAAATTTTTCTGTCAGCCAGGTTCAAAAATTTTGGAGACGATGGACTCTAACCGCTTGATAAATATGGATGAAACTCTAGTCACCGAATACAGGAAATCAGAAAAAGAATCTCGTATCTTTATAGCGACTATCCCATTCCTATTAGAAAACTTCATTGAGAATATCAAAGTACGGTTTGATCGGATTCAAGTCCCAATAAAGTTTAGTAATCTTAGTCTGACTACTGAAAATGTTGAACCTGATGGACTCTACGCGACGGGTCGAAATGAAGAGCTGTCAAAATAATGTGATTTTTATCTGGACGTTTCTTATGGATGATCCATTATTAAAATTGCAAAAAATATTATTCATTTTCAAATCAAAAAGAGAAATTATACTTTGCTATTTAAAAAAAATGTCATTTGATCTATAATAACATAATATCTCTTTGCATTTTGTTAAATTAAATTTAACTTTGTTATGTGTCTTTTAAAGTTGACCAAATCCATATATATATATATATTTTGATAATAATCATTATATAATTAACATTGTCTATAATTTAATCACTGTTAGTATTATGTATTTTTCTCGTTTATTTATCTTTGATATTCAAACTGAACTTGATAAAGCTACATAATCATACACTAATGCATAACAATATATAAACTAAAACAGAAAAATATAAAGAATAAGTATCGATCAATCCATACATGAAAATTATTTGTATCAATCGACAATCGATGCATATTAATAAATACTATAATAGCATTAATTACATGCCATGTATGTGAAATAATAATAAGAAATAATGATACAACGGAATATTTACTTAATATAAAGATCGATTAACAATCCAACAAAAAATGATAGTTACTAAAAGAAGAGTAACTTTTATTTTAAGATGCTTTACTAGAAGACTATATAAATAATTTTAATTACTTATATACGAAAAATTATTGTTACTTTGCTAGATTAGAAAATATAGAAAAAGTATAGGATAATAAACATTCCAATAGAAATATTTTAAACAAGAACGTTTTCATTCATCGTCTATATTCAATCTAATTTCTTCTTCGTTTTTATTTAAAAAAAAAACGAATTCTTTATAGGTTGCTGGAGAGTAATCAATATGTTCATATAATGGTCATTCATTCTTGGTGAACAATAAATGCTTTTCGATTATTTCCACTTGACTGATAAGAATTAACTATTAATACAAATTTATCATCATAAAGTGGTGAACCAACTGATATTGATAATTCTCCAACATTCGATGAAAAATATTGTAATTCAAATTGTTTCCAAATCAAACCCTTAATATCATGATGTTAAAAAATATATACATATTTAATTATTTGTGTTAGATTTTTCTTCACAATATCTTTTTGTTCTTTTAAATCACCAGAAACATTTTCAATACATAATTAAGGATAATAATGACATTCAGCATATTCAATAAGTGATACTGATTTTCTATGTTTTAAACGTATTCGTGCATTAGAAGATTGATTTGGTTAAAATTTTGTCTTATTTAATAGTCCAACAAATTTCAATAGATGCTTGTGTTTGGTATTTTTTAGTAATATATTGATTTCATCTAGACTAAAACGATTAGAGAATGTTCGAGACTATTTTTTTTCTTTCTAAATGATTATTTCGATCCGCGAACTAGAAAACATTTATTTATAATGAAATTTATTGTTTGTTGACTATCTTCATCATCGTCAAACTTTTTCAAATATTCTTTCCCTGCGAACTAAAACATATGATAAAAAGTGAGTTAGATATATAAACTTCAGTTCTATATTTTTTTTTTTCGTACGTAGTTGACAACAGCATTGCTTCTGTTGTGTTAAAGTTATGTTAACTATTCAATTAATGATCAGTGTGAACGAACGTATGTGTTTCAATACGTTCTCTTAATATTATTCAGCAATGTAGATGCACATACATAGACGTCAATATAATCTTTCATTTTAGACATAATACTTGATTAATTCTTGATATTTATTTATTTTCATGTTTATAAACGAAGCAACAAACGATAAGAGGTAATTTATGAAACAATGAAAATATCTTTATATCTAAATAACTAAAATAATAAATGAAATATATTATTTTTTTCTGATACTAACAAAGTCAATTATTAACTATGCTAAAGCAATAACAGTGATTTGTGTGATAAGTCAGTTCTAGGACACATCAGTCTTATTGATTGACTTCAAACTAACATAAGTGTGAAATTCAATGAATAGAAGTGGAAATGTGTTTAGCAATAAATGTTACCAGCCTGAAGTGGTTTATTTTAACTTGTTAACAGCAAGAAAATGAGTTCATGACATTACACTTCTATTTTTCTTTATCTATTTCTGATCTTTCGAGGAAGAAAAATACTATAAAGAAATAATCTAGAAATAGTATTATAGAATATGAAAAATCTTTTACTCAATCTAATATTCAAATATCCTATTATCTATTTAAATGTATTCAAGACGCTATTTCTTATTTTGATCATGTTGAAATTATTTATTCAAAATAGCAATATCTAGAACATATTTAGGACTTAAAATGATATACTTCTACATTAATAACATGACAGATTGTCGTTTATTTCCCTTTTTATATATTGGATGGGGATGAGGGCCAATAAATTATTGCTCATGACTTCATCATACGTCTTTTCCTACTTATTTTAAAGAAACTTTTATTTAACTTAACATTTCAGAAAGAAAAACAAGTATATTCTAATATTCACCATATGAATAATGATGAAACCAGTCGAAATTAGCGTTCTCAAAAATTGATTGGAAATTTTTGTATTTCTTCAATGAATATTTTTTCATTAACGTGTTTGGTTAAATATATTCTAGATTTTAAAGAAAGAGTAAGTTGATTTCTAACTCACGATGACAACTGAGTTATGAGATTATAATAGAACTGTAATTCGTCGTTTATTATTATTAATTATATAACAGCAGCCATCAATGCCATCTGTTAGATTAATAAGAGCAAAATATTATTTATTATGAGATGTTTGACAAAACGAAAACGTAATTAAATTCAAATATAACGGATGATCCAAATAAAGTCTGACATCTTCGTACTTTCAAAAAAAAATTAATTTATTAAAACAAAAATTAGAGTTGGTTTTGTATAGAATTTGTTACTCGAAAAAATGATTAACACCATTTATAAAATTCTTTTTCGACTCGTAACGTTCATGTACCTATACGATATATACTGTTACGATAGTAAATATAAAGGGATATTCTGTATAAAATTGCATGCAATATTTTATTCATAATATTCATTTCTGTACTTATAAAATCTGCAGATGGCTAGGTACATATAGTAAAACCTTATGTTTTTTTCTAATTTTTATATTTTGTTTTTTTTTCCAACGAATAATATTTAACCGTATAATGTCTTGTGTTTTTTTAAATTTTCGTTTACTTTTCTCTATTAGAAAGTAGAGCATATAATTACTAAGAGCAAATAGTATTAAAAACAAGATTGGTAAAATCATCCAAGGAATAATAGTTGCAGTATGATAAGAAGTCTATCACGGATTCGCCTATCCTTTTTATTTATCACTCAAGAGAGAAAAAAAGACAACAGAGAAATATAAATATTCCAGTGCCTATCAGGCGTGTCTCTTCATCATAAATCTTCTATTTTCAGACTCAAACATCTATTACTGTCTATGCAATTGGAATTTTATCAACTTTCATGAGCATTGTTTTTGTTTATAATCTTACACAAGCAGAATACTTTTGATAAATTTATTCTTCAAACTGTATTTGGCTGCAATGATGAATAAAAGTAAGTGAAATAATCATGCAGTTTATTCGGAAGAAGAAAAGTATAAGATTACGGTTTTCTGTCCAGTCTACGAACATATACTTTCATTTTAAAATTATATCACGTTTAGAATGTATGATCGAATGTTAAAGGAATTTTTGCTTTTCTCAACGGAAAATTTTCAATTTTTTTTTTTTTTTCATTTTTTCTAGGTCCACTATTTTGATAGAAATACTCTCTATAGAATGATCACTGTTTGAGAATTCAAAAATCTTCTTTTTGTTTACAAAAACCTTGAAAAAAAAACTTCTATGCTAAAAAAGTCGAAAAATACAATTTTCTGTGCGGTTTTCCCTACGATACAGTCTATTGAGACCAATTATTCGAAGTTGGATTATGATATTTATTGTGCTAGAATGTTTATTTTGTTGTCCTATTAGTATAATATACTTTATTTTCTTTCTGGTCATTTGTCTACATATTATCAAAAAGATATTTCATAACAAAAAAAAATCTGATTGAACAATATACATGCACAGTTATGTCCATTTACGCAAAATTATAAATTAATCCCATGTTGAACCTATTTTCTTATAAAACTTACAGCTAATTTTACAATTAGATATATTATTAGATGCATTTTTCGATAGTGTAAGATGAATTGTTTTGAAAGTGGGGCCTTTTAGCAACTGTCGAAAGTGCACTTTTCAACATATAGCATATGGATATCTTTATGACGTATAACTGACAACAGGACGCCTTTTCTTTATCAACACTTTTATATCTATTTATGCCATCTCTGTTTACTACTATAGAAGAAGCCACTTGAGAATAAACTTACGGCATGCATGAGAAATCTATCTCCTTACGATGTTCTTTCAACTAGCTTTTACTGAAAAAAAAATATTTCGTTGATTCTGGTGAAGTCTCCGAGAACTACATCTCGAAGTAGAATCTGCAGTAGAAAAAACAGTGGAAGTGTCGAAAATTCGATAAATATTTTGAAATACAACAAAATATAACTGTTCCAAATAAAATATTTCTATAGAAACCTTGCCGTCAGAGATATTGTAAAACAAATTTGAATCTCCTAACATATAACATATCTGATATTAAGATAGTATGAGAGTGCGATGGAAAATTAGATGTGTGAAATCATCGATGAAATATTCTTTGACAAGACACGCCTTCTCGAATGAAACAAAAATATTAACAAGAGAAATGAACTATATACACGCACGCCGTAATAAGTAATCAACATATTTCCACTAAGTACTAAAAAACTAGGGAAAAATAAGAGAGAAGATTACAAAATCGGAAAATTTTCTAGTTTTTTTAGAAGGTCAGACAATTCTGGAAAGCACTTCAGGTCATTTTTTGTCCTTGAACAGCCGAGATCTTTCAGAAGAAAGCAATTCAGAATACTTTCAGTCTATTGGCAAGTTTTATTCTACTCATCGAGGTCTATCAATCGTGAGAATTTGAAAAATTTTCATCGACTCTTTTGTTGAAAGAAGGTTGAAGTATGAAAGTTCTTTTACAACAAGGTGAAAATAGTTGATATAAAGAGACAAGTTTTTAAAAATTAGTTTCGAGATACATACCAAACTTTAACAATTAGTCTGAAAATATTTTCCAAGTTCGACGAAATATGTATGATATTCCATTTTTAGTAACTGAATTCATCAAGGTAGCAAAGTTGTTGATAAATAAAAACTTGTCTCGTTGTATTCGCTAATATCTTTATTATCTATTCGTTCATTTTTCCTTTTTTCGATAGCTATGTTTCTTCATTTACTTTAGTCTATTCTTCGCAGAAAACAAGTCTACTTAGAACAATAAACCTGATTACAATAATAACTGGTAATAGTTCCGTACTCCGACGATAACCATGTAGCTAGCTAAGATCTATACTCGTTCTTTTCCTTTTATTATTGCAATAAAAACATATAGGCCTAGAAAATTAAGCTAATGTGTTATATCAAATAACAAGTATATTACTTATGATGCTCGAACAATATAGATGTTGACGCAAGAATAATTGTATCAATAACAATTCCAAAATAATGTCTATTTTCATAGAACTTCTGCTGTCAATTATTTGTTTTATTTTGTTGGACAATAATCTTGTTAGCTGTGGTCGAGTCAATTGGGCAGTTGAACAAGATCCTTCATTTTGGAGAGAACAAGCACGAATATCAATTGAAGAAGTATTAAAAATACATGAAAATACAAGGATTGCTAAAAATGTCATTTTGTTCTTGGGTGATGGAATGGGTATATCAACTGTTACTGCAGGAAGAATCCGTAAAGGACAAATTAAAGGAGAATTGGGAGAAGATTTTATCACAGAAATGGAACAATTTACACATTTAGGTTTAGCTAAAACGTATGTTTTTTTTATTTAAATTTTGATTTTTGATTTTTGAAAATAATTATTTAGATATAACATTGATCATCAAACACCTGATTCAGCAGCGACAGCAACAGCTTATTTATGTGGTGTTAAAGCACAATTAGGTACGGTTGGGCTTGATGGACGAGCAAAACGAACAAATTGTTCAAGTTCACTTGATGCGAATGTTACAAGTATCATTGATTGGGCTCAACAACTCGGTAGATAACTTCATATCTCTTTTTTTTTCCAAAACCATTATCTGCTTTTCATTTTTTGTCAAGGTAATAAAGTTGGTATTGTTACAACAGCACGTATAACTCATGCTACACCAGCTGCTGGTTATGCTCATGTACCTGAACGTAATTGGGAAGGATATGATTCACAATATTTTGGTGCTAAAGAATCTGAACAGGGTTGTTTGGATGTTGCCCATCAACTTGTCTTACGTTCTCCACCAATTGATATTATGTTCGGTGGTGGTCGTCGATTGTTTTATCCAAATACGACACGTGATTTTGAAAATTCAACATTATTTAATTCTCGAACAGATAATCAATCACTTATTGATACATATTGGCGAGGACATTTTATATGGAATAAAACTGAGATGAATAAAATAAAATTAGGTTCATCAACACCAATATTAGGATTATTTGGACGTGATCATATGCATTATGAAACAGATCGAATTATAAATGGAAATGATGAACCAAGTCTATCAGAAATGACAATATTTGCTATTGAACATTTTTTAAAAACAAATCAAAATTTTTTTCTTCTTATTGAAGGTGGAAAAATTGATCATGGACATCATGAAACACGACCAAGATATGCTTTAGATGAATATGTTGAATTTGATAATACTATTGGAAAAGTTAAACAATTATTAAAAGAAAAAGGTATTTTTGATGATACACTTCTTGTTGTTACTGCCGATCATTCACATGTATTTACATTTGGTGCTTATTCATCGCGTGGTTCAAATATTTTAGGTTTTAGTTCATTAGAACGTTTTAATGTTAGTGATGTTGATAAATTACCTATTAATATAATTTCTTATGGAAATGGACCAAATTTTCATGCATCAAGAGATGCAAGTTATCTTTATTCACTTGATACGAATTCAACTAAATATTTAGCTCCAACAGCTTTACCAATGAAAGCTGAAACACATGCCGGTGAAGATGTACCTGTTTATGCTCAGGGACCATGGAGTCGTTTATTTAGTGGAACTATGGAACAACATACGATTGCACATAAAATGGCATATGCTGCATGCTGGGGAGATTATATAAATAGAGATGGATGTAAATCAAAAGTGATTACAAAATCAATATCGAACAGTTCACATTCTAATCGTTCATTTATATTTACTGAAATTTTTATTTTAATATTTTCTTATTTTTATTTTTTTTTTGTCCTTGCAACTAAATGATTAATTGCAAATCTGTGTTCTCATATTATAAACCCTTATCTCTTATGAAATATTTTAACTAGCGAAAAGAAATTACAATTTTTTTTCAATCTATTTCAAACAAATAATTTTTATTAAGACAAAAAAATTGAAAAGCATCTATTAAACTTTTATGAACACTTTATAAATAGATATAATTACTTTCATGAAAGACATTAAAAATTTAGTATTTTGTGAAACACGATCTAAAAAAGTATTGAAGTAAATAATTAGTTTAACATGATACAAATATTGACTACGTATAATTAAATGCAAAATTTCATTTCAATATTCATTACAATTTTATTCTTCAATATATTTATTTAGATAAATACTATTAAATGTATCAAATTTCGAAATTCATTAATAAATGAATTATAATAAATCGAATATTTTGAAAATTCAAGTTGCTATTCTTCATTATCAAATAAAGTATCTAAGTATTACTCATTTAGTATATTTTACAGGATGGTCATGAAAAAATATTTTCTGGGTAATAGTAAAACGCTCTAGTGAATGTACTGGATTCAAGATACCCTACGAAAATTATCTAACAAGAACTTTTGAGTATTTTAGGACATACAATAGAAACTATACAAGTATCCGACCAAGATCCTACAATATATTGCTAGTAAGGTACTTTTCAGGTATTCTTCTGACAATTGTCGCAGTACATTTATAATAAGCATGATAATAATTGAAAAAAATTCATCATATAATCTTTGAGAGATTGAAACGTAAAATATTCTAGCACTACTATAACTTAAAACAAATAGATTTTAACAACAGCATGGTGCTTAATACAATTACATAATTCATTCGAGATTGAATCATAACAATGGATAGATTTGTTTTCGAAAGATTCGGCAACGTAATTCTTAGCGAGTAGTGAGATGACAGAAACTAAGTGTAATATACGTAGTAGCTACGTGTATTATGGAAACTGGTAATATATGTAGATTGAAAGAATCAAAAGTTCTCACTTCATATTAAAACACTCATAATATTTCATTTTTCACAAAATATAAGTAATTGAAGTTATTTATTATGATAAGAAAATAATAAGAGAGTAGCAAGAGCAATTTCATTTTTGTAACTAAAACTCAAACAAAGTCTCAAAGCTATTGATGTCAAACAAGAAGCATCTGTTTTTTGTGCTTATGTGAATTGTTAACTTGATTATTTATTCTTAAAAGTTTCCTACTTATTACAATTAATAAGATAGGATCATAATCATAAAATAGCAAATGTACATTTGATAATATTTCTTGCTGATAGAAGATTTCTTGAAAGAGGCGATGTATCATCAGGAATTCATGGCTATTTTTCAATTATATAATTGAAAAATTTAAATGTATTTTACCAGATAATTCTTTCTAAATAAGAAAGGCCTTCATTATTGTCTAAAAAACCAGATAAACGATTAATATAATTAACAAATTGAAATAGATTAGAAGACTTCAAGTCTTCCGTTCTACGAAGGAATATGACGATATGAATCTTTCTTTATCTTCTACTTCGTTTTCGTAATATATATGCATTTATTCATGTTTCTAATATCTTTGTTTCTATATTAGTTATCACATCCGGTTATTAATGATATTATCATTAGGTTTTCTTTAATTATCATACTTATTGTTCTTTCACTCATTTATTCATTATCATGCAAACTGTTGTTTCTATTATAATTCTTGACTTTTTTCCTAATTCCTTATTCATTTCTTCTTATTTGTGTCCCTATTCGTTCTTTCTATATCGTACGTTACGTTACTGAATACATTAGTTGTTCTTCAGTTATCTAAAGTTTATTATATTATCTTGTACAATATCATTGTGATATTCGGGATCATTTATCTAGTTGCATCACAAGAGAAAGGATTAGTTCAGTCATGATAAAAAAACAATTGTTTTGCAGATTGTTTTAAATAAATATCTTAATTCAAGCTTATATGGTTGACTGAATCAATGAAATTTGACAATCGATGAAGTAATTACTAATTAGAAGAGCTGCATTTTTCTCTCGTGTAATTATTCGTTGATTCAACTACCATCTCTGAAATTGGTAACATAATACGTGAGCGAATTATTATTGAAACTTGAATTATATTTTTTATTTTCAGTAATATTTTCCATGATTTCACATTTATTGTTGTTGTTTGATGCATAAAAGCTAATAGTTTTCAATAGTTTTTGTTATTCAATGAAAGAAGAAATTGTATGAAATAAAATGAATTTTGACAATATTTCCAATTGAATATTAAGTCAATGACGTAAGAAAAAATAGGTGAATGATAATAATCTATTTTATCAAATAAGATAATTGAAACATAAAGTTTTTTTTATATTCATTAGAAAATGAAAAGTAAACAATTGAAAATATTGTATTGATTTTGACAAACGTTATGTGAATTGATATAGATGATAAAATAAATGTTTCTTAAAAAGAAAAACATGCATATGTTAAATATAATTTAGCATTTTCTTTTTTGTCCAATCTAATATCAAAATC